>JBCEWC010004502.1:0-27148 GCA_038996855.1 Solanum aculeatissimum | reverse complement strand
TAGAAAAAAAGAAGAAATTGTAAACCTGCATTTAGTTCCCCATTTTTAGGGGAATTATTGTGCCATATGGTTAGTAATAGTAAAAATGAGATATTTACTATTTATTCTTTTATTTATTTATAAAGATTGAGAGTATTTTTTTTTTTTAAATCATAAAATTTTCATTAATATTGGAATTATAGTTTGTTACTTATTATTGAACATTCCAATTCATGATAAAATGTTATTATTAAATATATTTTAATTTATATTATGAAAAAAAATTGTATGTGTTAACAAATATTTATTGCATAACTAAGTTTACATATATAAATGTGCTCTGTTTTTTTTTAATTATAAACTATAAACATTACCATATATATCACCAAAATAGTAGTGGACATCCTGCTTTAATCATACATATTAGCATATTAATTAAAACATATTATGACTTACTAAGCTAATGTATAATAATTATAAAAGATGGCATATATCTTTATATTTTAAGTGATTAATTTATTCACATAACGTCGATTTGAGAACAAACAGATTTAAAAAAAAAAATTATGTTGAATATGGCTAATAAAAATATTTTATCATGTGCTCAAATGTTTAATCAAAATCAACCATAATTCAAAAATTGAAATAAAATTAAAGAACTGTCTATATATTCTGATACAAGTAGAAGTGGCGCACTCATCTCATAATTTTCACTATGGGATCGAAACTTAAAATATGAAGAAGTAAACACACACAAAAAATAAAAATAAAAAATTGTTGATGAATCCCTTAACTCTACCTAGGGCCGGGCATAATTTGGTTCAAACCGAAAAAATCGATTAAACTAAATTTTTTTAAATTTCGGTTTCGATTTAAAATTTTAAAAATCTATTAATTCGGTTCGGTTTTCGGTTTTTAAGAATTGTAATTTCGGTTAAACCGAAAAACTGAATTTTAATTAATATTTTATTTATATTTATATAATATATTAATTATATTGTGAAATCTGAAATGATTGAAAAGTCATTTCTCAAATTTAAAACCCTAAGGATAGATTAAGACCAGAGACCTAAATTTCTCTAGTTCTCTTCTCGGTTGACGACTGCTCCACAACTCCAGTGCTCCTGGTCGCTTCTCAGTTGCGGGTTGCTTGTTTCTTGGCGTTCTCGCTATTTCATCTTCACTCTTCACTTCTTCAGTTCAATCAGTTCACGAGTCACGACTTCGGAGTTCAGACTTCACGTCGTTCTTTTTCTTCAGTCTTCACTGCGGTTTGCGGCCGTGCGGCGCTGGTATACGCGGCACTGCGGTCTGCGGCCGTGCACTTCAGCAATGTTTAGGTAATTGTCTATGTAATCAGTTGGGAAACAACGACAACTACATTCGACATTCGAGCACATCTTGAGGTTTGTCAGATATAACTTTATTGCTTGATACGCTTCACCAAAAACCTAGGTTCTGAGTCTTTTCTTTAGTGAGGAGTACTTATTACCAGATCTTTAATGTTAAATTTATTGTGTTTCCCTTTAAGATAAAGTTGTTGTTTGAAACTTCATGATGGGGGCACGGGAATAAGCAGGTACTTGCGTTTCCACACTCCAGAAATTTTAAAAAGTTTTTGTGCACTGAAACTTTGTTCATTTTTTGCAATATTGGAGTGTACATCTATCTGTTTGACTGTTTATGATACACAAAAGAAAAAGTAATATTATAGATCATTGCTTGTAATTTGGGTGTAGAAATTAGAATGCCAATAAAAGTCGTATGAACCACTGTTTGAATTTTCTTTATCGAGGAGGGCATTTCCAGTCTTAAAATCATGTAGTTCTGATTAAAAAAACTATGTTGTATTTTTGTTACTTCAGTCTACAGTAATGTATTTTTGTTACTTCATTGATGGAACTAAGGAAGTTAGTGCAGTTTGGAGCATGTATTTTTGTTACTTCAGTCTATAGTAGTGCAGTTTGTGGACTGTGGAGTGAAATTGAAGGATTTTTAGTTTCTTAGTCTACTAAAAATAAATTTATTCAATTAATATAACAAATCGAAAACCAAACCGAAATAAATCGAACCGAAATTGCAAAAATCGAACCAAACCAAATTTATTTTAGTTTGATTTAGATTGACATTTTCACTAAACCGAAAATTAAAAAACTAAACTGAATTTCGTAAACCGAACCCAATCGACCGAATGCCCAGCCCTAACTCGACCCAACTCGATCACTCATCTTAAGAAATGTATAAGAAAGCTTCACTAATTCTATTTCATATCCAAAGTTTTAAAAAGTATAGTTTGAGTTGAATTTTCCATGTTGGTTTACTCTGGTAAAAGAATCAATTTAGGTTGTAAATTTGTATTATAATACATTAATTAACAAGACTTTTTTCTGAAAAAATAAAGTTTTGTCTGAAATGCCAGGAAAGTTCCATTTGAAGCACGTGTATGGCATGGTTCTCTTTTATGTTTAATAATTAAAGTTGAAACATATTACTACTTTATTCTCGTACTAAAACATTTAATTGATCTGCTATTTAATTATAGTACTAAGTACATTGTTTTCATGAGAACAGAATATCATGTCTGATAGGAGTCTATTTCTTCGTTTTTCGGTCATGGGGTGGTCATTTGATTCTTCGGTTCGATTTTAGTAAATTTTGATTTGATTCTTTGAATTTGAAAAAAGTGTGCATCATATACCGAATTGAAATATTTTAGTTCGATTTTATTCGGTGTTTTTAAAACGATTTTTCGGTGCACACTAATGAAAAATAAAATGAGGACAAAATCAAAGAATAAGACACTTAAAAACTTAAAATCATGTTAAATGATGATATGTTTCCATGGAACACTAATTGTGCTAAAAAAAATATTTATCTTTGTCAAGAACTTGCGCCTCCAACGATTGCTTGAGGAAAACAAGGACGAAAATATTCTTTACATGACATAAATCGGCAAAAATATGGTTAAATTTCTCTTGAAAATAATATTTCAAGGTAACTATATAAATTATAAATTTGTTACTACTTTGACTTGTTTCATGATTGCTAATTGATTTATATATAATTTTATTTTTTGGTCTAATATATATATAATTTTTTTTTAAAAAAAATTAATAAAAGTTTTGTTCTTCGGTGTACCGAAGTTTTGAGAGCCCTACACCGAACACCGAATCAAAGAACCAAACTTTTGAAAAAATAACACCGAAGTAAAAAATCGAAAAACCAAATTAGTTTGGTTCAGTTCGATTTTTTGATATTTATGCCCGCTCCTACCACAAACAGGTTTGTAAATTTAGTTAGTTTTTTTTTTCTTTTGGTACTTTGTCAAATACTCCTTCCGTCCCATTTTACGTGGCATTTTTTTTTAGTCCGTCCTAAAAAAAATGTCAACTTACTACAATTAAAAATAGATTACCTTTAAAATTCCTCTTTTATCCTTAATGAAATTATTTTCAACCACGTAAATAATTTTAGACCAAAAATTTTAAAAATCTTCCTTCTTTTCTTAAACATTATGCAAAATCAAATATTGCCATATAAAATGGGACGGAAGGAGTAGCTCTTTGTAAATCAAAGGAAGGTCCTCTTTTATCTTAAAGGTTATTCGAATTTGGCAAATGTAAGTTCTGAATAATATTACGATTAAATATGATATAAATTTAACATATTATATAAATAATTAAGTGATAGATTATATTGTTAATAATTATGACAAATTAGTAAGTCCAAATCTATACAATTTAATTTATTGAAAATTTAATATGATTAATATTTGAATCTACTTGGTGTCACTTTTGTGCTTGTAATAATTTGGTTTAGAATTGACAGTTATGCATGGTTATGTAGTGGTTCTTATCTGATTTTTGTTATGACATTATCGTTTATATACCAACAAGAAAAACACACATCATCGTGTTAGAATTAAAATAATCAAGTGTCATGTGTAAGTTAGCAAATCAAACTTTAAATAATTATGAGTAGGAAAATAAATGAAAAATATATCAAAAGAGACACAAACATTTAACGTGGTTCGGTCAGGTGACCTATAACCACAAAAGGAGATGAACGATCCACTATATAAAAGAGAGTACACAATATTGAGAAAAATAACCTCACCAATTCACTCAGTATACAAGGAGGTTCACACAAGTGTTAACATAACATTTGTGACTCACCGTTTCTCTCCCAACACAAAACTCTCAAGCTATTGTGGCTACACTGTGAATATTACTACGTTAGAAGGAATGAACCTACATTTATAGAGTTATAAATTTTTTCTACAAGAAAAAAAACTTGTCAAATATGAAGAATTTTTGTTTTCTTTTTCCTAAAAGAAAAACTCAATCATGATAAGAAATTCAGAGCAAATACCTAACATATTGATCTATCTACAAATCAAATAATAAAAAGTGATTTGAAAGAGTAAGCAAAAAAATATTGATGCTCTACGCAAGACGATTTTGTTGCAGTAGAATTGGAGTGGCGGCATATTTGAGACGAATTAATTAAAAAAGTCACAGATGATTATTCAAAATTGATTCTTATATGTTTATGCCCAAAGAACATTTGAGTTCGATTTGAATGTTCATCAACCAAATAGGTCAATTTTAATACTTCAGAATGATGAGATGAGGTGGATGTATCACAATTTGATCAATGCATCTAATTTGGTATAGAGCGTCATATATTCAAATCGTTTCACCTTGAGGTGTATATATATGTGATAGTCTTTTTCATGATCGGACAATAACAAAGAACGCAAAGTAGAAAATTATAACTTTTTTAAGATATTCCAAATTGATTTTTTTAGAAATTAATGATTCCCCAATTGCAAATCATTTTTTACATAAACTAATTTCTAAATAAAACGTTCTATATCATGTCTAATAGTTTCATGATCTCAACAATAATATTTGAATATATATATATATATATATATATATAAAATCAGCGCCAACGCGCTTTAATTTATTTTGTATTTGGACATCATATATAAATCCAAAGGAGAACTATTAGGAATTTCAGAAAACTTTAGAATTATTTAAATCTAAATTTCAAAATTGTTTAATTTAATAAAAAGAAGAAAAACATTTCAAACTCAATTCTGAAATGGGCACCAGACCTTAATTCAGCCTTTTTATGATCATAAACATAATTAGAATAGAGAAAGCAACTTAAACTAACAAACAATACACCCCCTATGACTAATTAAAATACAATTTTGTCCTCTAATTTATAATTTTCTCTTCTTGGAAGAGGTATTTTCTACCAATGATGACTCTGACGAGTGGCAACGCCTCCGCGGAGCCACTCTAACCGGCTGAGATATACCCGAGCCAATCAAATGTGGGAAATTGAGCCGAGCTTTAGAGCCGCGGATCTTATAAGCGGCTTGGTCATAAGCCAATGCTGCATCTTCGGGTGTCTCGTAAGTTCCTAGCCAAAGCCTAGCGCCTTTCCTATCAGGGTCTCTTATCTCTGCCGCGAACTTACCCCACGGCCTCCGCCTGACACCTCTATACCGGTTCCAATCAACAGGCGCGTGCACACCACGTGCCACTATAGGCTCCTCTATTGCTACCTTCTCATGCTCCAATTTATCGACATGTTGCCATGGACTATCAATATTATTAGTTACAATATCTCCCCAACTAATTTCTGCTGCTGATGGAGAGCTATCATAACTCGAAATCGGACTATTAATAATTTCTGCATTATTAACATTGATCGGATCGAACATCGAAAGGATTTGAGAAAAATCGGAATCATTAACAAGATGAAATTTGATGTTTTCAAGGATGGAAAGATCATCATTTGAGATGGAGGTTGTTGTTTGTTGGTACATTTTTCTTTTCTTGAGTTATAAGGAATTTTTCTTTTGTTTTGAGGTGATTATGAGTATTGTGGGAGTGTGAATGAATGGAACCAACCATATTTTTTTTTTCATTTTATAGGGGATCTTATTGTCCACTATTTAGTTAAAATAATAATTATGTGATCCAACACATGGTCTTATTCTTTTTTTAAAAATTGTCAGGAGTGTAACTTATAGGAATTTCTTGGAAGCAACAAGCCCATCAATAAGAGTAGTTATTTTCAACATGTGTTCATTTTTTTATTCTTCTATTCATAATAATTGATTAATTATTGAATTTTTCTTTGAATTGACAATGAGATGTCATTTGTTTTATCAAAAAAAAAATATTATCTCCATCTCATATTATATGGACATTTTTTTATAAATATTTGTCTCATATTATATGAGTACTTACTAAATTAAGATAGAATTAATTATTTTTTTCTATTTTTACCTCCACTATTAATTACTGTATTAATAATTTTTTCTAACTTAATTTAATATATATTGATATAAATAAAGGGTAAAATGGTAAAGTTTACTGGTGCATTAATAATTTCTTAATAATCGTGTAAAATGGAAAGTGTTCATATAATATGGGACAAAAAGAGTAGTACTTAGTACTTTACTCCCTAGTTCATTTTTACTTGTCCTGGAATGTTCAACAATACTTGTTTAGTTTATGAAATCAAGAGATAATTTTACACTTAGTACCTAAGTCGCCTTTATCATTAATTATAGTCATTTTTCTATTACATTTTTCAAGACATTATATTTATTACATTCAAAAGGTGATTTGGTAAAACTATCCTTATTATTTACTAATTCTTAATCTCTTTGTCAAGTCAATTATAAACAAGTAAAGATAGACGGAAGAAATATTAAATTACCAACACTTTCGTGTAAGGTAAATTTAGTTATCAATGAAGTGTGTTGAACAATATAAAATTTCTAACTTCAAATTTTATTGAGGACAAAATAACCTTGATAGATAGGTAACCTGGCTATTGCTGATAGAAAATAATAAATGTCACATAAAATTAATCAAAATCCACAAAAATTAGTTCAAATAATACGATTCTTTAAAAATAAATTAAAAAAAAACTTCTACACATTTGACAGGGAATACGACTTGTTTAAGATTATTTTTTTTCATTATAAAATTTTTTAGTTGGTGGGTGTATGTGCTCGGTACAGGGAAAATATTTTTCGTGAAAAATTTTTATTCAAAAAAAAAAATTTATTTAATTTTATAAAAATATATATTATTCTAAAAATATTTAGATATGATATCTGGGATTGGAGGTGAATTTGAGGTATATTGGAAGTTCCTATTTGATTAGGAAAATTATTTTTCTTTAATTTTAAAAAATTTGTTTTCTTATCTAAAAAAATATTTTTTAATCAATTAAATATAAAAAGTAAAAAAATATTCCTCCACATACACCCATGCTTTACTAACTATAAAATAATTTTGATAAAATATTTATTTATAAATGTCTTATATATCATGATAAATTAAAAAATTTCTTAGCGATTATAGAGCATTTTTTTTATTCAAATAAGAAAGTCGTAGAAATCTATTAAATAAGGAAGATTTATGAGTTTTTTCACATCTAGAAGCCCTTATTTTATTATTTATTTTCATATATTTTAAAAGTCAATATTATAAATATAATTAAATAAGAATTTAAAGAGAAATGGTGAAAATACGATTTTGTCTAAAGATGAATCTTTTAATGAAGGGCAAAAAATTCAAATAATATTTCTAAGGTTTTCTCGTTTTTAATATAGTATAGATATAAATAAATTCCTTTTTTTTCTTTTCTCGAAGCCACTCGACATATTTTATTTGGTGAGATAACGATGTTTGACGTGGCCAACTTATTTAAGTAATATTTATAGATTATAATTTATAATTTCAACGAATATAGAAGTACGTATGTCTTATTCTTAGGGAAAAGTCAATTTAAAAAATTAAAAGCCAACAAATTATAACATGTGATAATTTGAACGTAAATTTATTTTATAAAACACTAATGTAAACGGATAGAAATGGATTTGGATTTTGGAGGGACTTATGTGTTAATTTCAATTTGTTTTAATTAAATAGAGACACGTTAATTATTTACTAAAATTGGTTTGTCAATAATACTACTAACCATTCGGGAGCAGTTAGGGATGGCCTCTGTGACAGATTAGATAAGGGAAGCGAAATTGCGATAGTTTGGATATGTGCAAAGAAGGAGAGTCGACGCTCCTATTAGGAGGTATGGAAGGTTGAATTTAGGGGTTACGCGGAGGGGTAGAGGTAGACCGAAGAAGTATTGGGGAGAAGTGATTAAACACGATATGACACAAATTCATCTTATCAAAGACATGACCTTAGATAGAAAGTAATAGGGTTCGCGTATTAGGGTAGAAGGTTAATAGGCTAATAGAGATAGGATGATGTTTGGCCTTATGGTATAATAGGTTAGTAGGATTAATCATGTCTTTATATCTTGTGTTGTTATTGTTCGTTCGTTTTATATTTGCTACTTTTATTATTTTTATACATTACAATTTGTTTTTCACTTTATATCTGATATCTTCCGCATCTACTATCGTTAAATTTATATTCATCAACCAACCAAAAGTGAGATGAATTTAGGGTCAACAAGTGAGACTGGAATAAAATCATAATTTTTCAACAACATAGGCAAAAACTAACTCCTGCTTATACTTAATTGCTCTCTTTTTTTTAATTTTATAACTTTTTTCATAGCGTGTACATGGGAGGAGATAAAATAATTAGAAAGTCAAAATGAGTAGGAAGAATGGTCAAAATCATGTGCAGTTTTAAAAAAAAAGGAATATTTTTGCTACACATTTTCCTATAAGTGTTCAATATATATTATTTTTTATTTCAATTTATATGATACGAATAGAATTTAGAAATAATTATTTTTTCATATCTTTTTCATCTATTTAAAGATGTTAATTATAATATTTTATAGTTTGTTTTTTCTAATATAATTTTTAATAATACTTTCTATCTCAATTTGTATGACACTAATAAATTTTTCATATGTTTTTAAAATTGCCAGTTATTAGTCATTGTGAATTATAGTACTACTTACATCATTCTTAATTAATATATGTTTTTGTTTGTTCCAATTTATATTAATATATGTTTTTGTTTGTTCCAATTTATATGACACATAAAAATTTTGAGAGACAATCAAATTTTTGTCTTTTAAATATTTTGAGTTGTTATTATTGTGATTTATAATAACTTTTACATAAATTTCAAATAATAGATTATTATTTTTTAATTTATGTAACACGAATAAAATTATTTAAATTATTGAGGCCTAAAGATGTATGTGATGTTGAACACCATGAACGACCCACATGAACCAATGACTACATTTGCATTGATTGAGACAGTTTAGGCCTACAAATTTTGTTTATAAAGCTTAGTTTGATATCTTTCACAACGAGCTTAGAGTAATTTCCAGTCTAATAAAAAAAAAAAAGCAGCAGCAGCTTGGAACAAATATTTATTAAAGTAAAAGAATTCATTCTTCAACAACACAAAATAGAATATACGCAGACCTTACTACCACCGCAAAGGTAGAGAGGCAAACTTATAATTTGACAGACCATCAAAATCCTAGCTGTTGAAAATAATTTTTCATCTATTTAATTGGAACAAATAACTTGCTCATTTAGTTATTAGTGAACTGAGAACATAAATCAACTACTAAATACCCCATGAATTGTGTGATCTATATCTCAGCTAAAAAATAATAATCCATCACCTACTATGAATATGGAAATTCACCTGTACCCCATAACAATCAGTTAAACAAACTTTGGGAAAAATGAGCTACACAAGTTTTCAGCCGCATCATCATCATAGTTAACATCTTCCCAACTCAAAAAGGCAAACAAAATGGAAATAATGAAGTTCAGTGCAAAATATGGCTATCAATGAAATATTTTTGAGTCTACAAGTTTCATTCAAACTGTCTGCTAAAGCAGAAAGCATCTATGGTCAGAATGCCATCAACAAAAAAACCTGGCCAGCAGGCCCCCCTGTAATTCTTCCTAACATAGCCCTACTCCATCACCTTAACCAATAGGGTGCCGTCTCCTGCAAATTTTACAAGTCGAAAATCAGCACATGGGAGACAACTGACCGTGTAAAGAATTTTTGATATCTTATTTTCCAAGTTACTAATATCTCTTACGTGCTAGGATAGTGTAAAAATACTTCATGCAAGTATATACAAGTTTAACTCATTAGAGAATAAAGGCTTTCTAGGGTTCTAGCATTCAACTGGTAGGGAAGGATACTCCGCCAATTTATTTTTTGTTTGACAAGCATTCTTGCAATGACATTGAATTGACTAAGTGACCCTGGCCCCTTTTCCAAGAACACAATACTCCACTGGCCGAACTTGTGGATCAGTCAATCATAGGACCTTCCCTTACCAGATTTTTAATACGATATATTTCATAGGTCAATATACAGACCATGACTAGCTGCTAAATGACTGGAAAATTTAATCCCGGGATATATTAGACTAACTACTACCTCTTCGATCGGCCTCGGTCTTCCTCATAATCCATCACTCCACCAGATTCAGAGTAGATCTCCTCATGCCCTCTGAAGTCAACATCGGCCTGCTTACATTTTGTAGCTTCTGCCACAGAGTAAGTAAGACAGATCGACAAAAATATCCCAGTACTTAAATATAAAATGAGTCTTCAACATAACGAAAGGCTTAAACACGAACTGAGGGTCATTAGGACTCAAACGGGCAAACTACGAAGACATTCTACCCCAAAAAGGAATCTCACAACCCAGGTAGACCAAGTCCATCTGCTGAAAGACATGGCTCGCCATTCAATATGGTCTGGTGCATTGTGAAGTTATGCCCATAGGTTTTAATTCTAGAAATCAACACAGAACTCATCTCTTGAAAATATATACTTTACTCACCTTCAAAGAGAGTGACTTCTTCACCTCATCAACCCTTTCTTCAACTTCCTTCCGGTGCTTCTTGTCTGATTCACTCATTGCATCTGCCCATTTGATTTTCTCTTGAATTGAGACGAGAAGATTGTCTGATGTAGTCAACCTGTTTGTCATCAAAAAATGAAATAAATTTATAAGTAGGTTCACAATTACAATGAAATCTCGTAGTTAGCATGCAAAACATTCATGATTCACAAGGATCTCATTGTAACACCAAGTTTACACCAGAGTAACACCACAATGTACACAAAAACATCAAACTCTTTTAATCTTATCCCTCGCCTAACTTCGATGGCATACCACAACTCCGCAGATTCAACTAATATTTGATTTATGGCATAGAAAGCTGTATGGGATTGTACTCTGTAAAAAATGATTCTCATATAATTTCCAGCACCTAAGTTACAAATTTACATTTCCAAAGTTGTGTCGTTCATCGTTGCAATAAGAGAGTAAGTATAACTACTAACTGAAAAACAGATACGTAACAGTTGTAAAGAAATGGCAAAAAATAAGGCAGGAAGGCTTCATTATTAGCTCAAATAAAATGAATGATCATCTCAACATGATTTCTCTTTCATTTTTAGTAAGGTAGAAAAGTTTACTAAAAAGATGATTTCCATGCCATAAGAGAAAGAAATTAAATGAACATTCATAAAAACATGAAACTGGAAGGCAAATAAGCAGCCTTTTCACTGACCTCTGTGTCAGTATTAGTTAGCAAATACCACTGAGGTGTTCCCACTAGTTCCTCCATCCTGTGGACCCCACAGCATGGTGAGACTCTCTACCGACTTGGGGAAGCGTAGGGGCTCAAACGAATTCATGCAGTACAATAGCATAGACATAAAGACATTCTCAAAATTAGGATCCTAGAGTGAAGCCTCTATGGGTCTCGGGATTGGCTCGCGGGATACTAACCTTGAAACCAGAATAGACGAGGAATGGCACGCTATATAAATGGCTACTAATAATGGGTTAACTCTAATTCCTAAACAAGTGAATATAGATGGCATCATCTAAGCAAGTTTGTGTAGAACATTCTCAGCACAACTTCACACAAAACATGACTTGGACACATGCCCGATACAATTTCATACTTAACCAATTTCTTGACTAATAAATCACATTCAACGGACACGAGGACTCCACAAGGACACATCCAAAGACCAATCCAGACTCAACAATCTCTTTGGTAGGTAAATATGATAAATTTTGTCAGAAAATAGAACTCAACATGAACACAACTCAGTTATAGAAAACCCCCAAGGGGAGATGCAAAATAATCCAACCAAAATAATAACTAGCTACATATCTCGAGGTAGGCTCAAATTAAAGAACCCCAAGAACCTCATTCTATCCTGTTCTCTTTTGACCTTTTCAACAAACACAAGCATTTGTTACTATTGGCTCTTTCCTTGACAATTGTCCACTTTTCACCTTTTAAAAGCAAGAAGCAGAATTCCCAGAACCCCCAAGATTTCAGAACTGAACAGCAGACCTCAATGTTTACTCCTCCCCGTGAATACATCCATCATTGAGCTTGTGTCACATTCCAGCATGTGCAATGTTGCCTTCTTTCCTTCATCATTTCAAGTTACGTCACCAAGACAACAAACCGACTAAAGAGAAGACCCTCCCAACCAAAAAGCTCTGCTCTTTTTCAAATTTGCGTTCAAACCTAACTTAATGTTTTCTGTCCATCCTCCTTAATCAAATGTACTTCAATCTAAAATACAACCTCCACTGGATCCTCACGTCTTCCCATGCCCCTCGTTGCCTATCCATGAGAATGGAAAACCACCCACTAACTTACTATATAAGTGCTTCACTGGAAACAACATAATCTACATCTCCTTTCCCTTACTCCTAACAAATTTCTTGTTTCTTGCCAGTAGTGCTGAACTTCAAATAACAGCAATTAAATCCGAATAGGTCATCTGCTCATCATATTGTAGGCCAACAACAATGGCAGATCTCTATAACCAAACAAAAACAGGCTGCACTTGCTTTTCTTAAAAAGAAAATAAAAATGAAGAAGAATCAAAGGATCCACGCACCAAGTTCCATAGCTTTTGGTTCGCTGTCCAATCATTGATTTTCCTACCCCCAGAGGGAAAATTACTTCCCTTTTGGGTAAAAAAAGGGGATGAAAAAAAAAGATGACTGAGCTCAACTTTTTCACTAATAACTATTTTCGCAGCCCTTTCAATAAAAGTTCCATAGCTTTTGGTTCACTATCTGATCTAATGTTAAAGCATTTTTTGCTTCTTTTTCTTATGTTGTGATGGGTAACCTAGTGTTGAGTTTTTTCATACAACAGAGTATCCTTTTTTCTTTTTTTTGAGTAAAGGTAACTTGCAGCAGAGTATCCTTTTCTTTATCTGTGTCCTGCTTTTGAGAAATTTAAAGGCTTTGACTTCAAATGCTTTGATAAGTGATAGAATTCAAATTGAAATTACATAGATATGTTTCCACTATAAGCCAAGTCCTTATTTTTCAGCTAACGATCAATACCCACATCTGTCATATATGTGTCGGCAGCTTCAGCTTCAAATCTATTAATATGACAATCATAAGAGCAATACCCACATCTGTCATATATGTGTCAGCAGCTTCAGCTTCAAATCTATTAATATGACAATCATAAGAGCAGCTCTTCACCATGGTCCAATCCAAATGTCACAAAATACTGAAGAAATTGGTCAGATCCCATAAGCAGATTATGTAACTCATATCACTTCTATAAGGCTAGACTGGCTGTTTTATATAAGAATGATAGAAAAAAGGAAATCTTTAGGAACTGGCATACAAAGTACAGCTCAGTAAGTCATTATCAAGTTACGGAGGGCAAGACACAAAGGGGAACAAAAGATAACTCAACAACTCTTCAAGACCAGCTATTCGTGAACAGAAGATGTTTGTTGTATATATAGGACAACAGAATCTCAAAAGAAAGATCACATTGTCAAGCCAACACACAACCCCAAGCCCAACTAAGAAATAACTAAATAATATACTCAAACAGAGAAAATAGGGCATGTTACAATGATATGGCAATCAGAGCCATCTAAACAAGAACATAGATATACCAGTCAGTTAATGTCTGTAGCATATTCCCCAATTGACCAGGTCTGAGATCTCTCCCTGCAGCAAATTGCACCTACAATTGTGTGGAGACAGTTAATTACCCCATGTCAGCACATTGCAACCAGGAGTTGATGAAACAGCAAAAACATCATACCAACCTCAAAGCATCTTTTCAACTGATCCAGCTTTCCTCTAACTATGCCCTATCAGTGGATGCAGAAAAACGGGGAATTAGTAATTTTTTTAATAATAGACTGAGACATCAAATCAGTAATTAGCTGCAAAGCCCCACTCCCCACCCCTGATAGAGAGAGAGAGAGAGAGAGAGAGAGAGAGAGAGAGAGAGAGAGAGAGAGAGAGAGAGCAAGGGAAGAGAAAGAAAAGGCAAAAATAAGCTACAAATAACCTGGAGGCAACAGAACCCGTATTAAAAGAACACGTTCCACTTCTATCCGGAATGCTAAATAATCTAGCCCAAGAACATCAATAGAGGCAAATTCCTATGATAAACTTTAGCCCAAGACACTTCCAATAGTGGAAAGTACAACTAAATCTCAATTCATAACAAAATGATCCAGGGAGCGAGCTAATACTCACCACATACATGCACTCATTTATGATAAAATCTTCAAGTTCACGCACATTTGTGACATCCAACTCCTGCATAAGTTGATCATATGGAAGCTCCTGGAAAGAAAAAAGGGGTCATTATTGGCGGCGACTCTAATAACAAAGGACATCAGTTAAAAAAAACAGTCGATATGAAATTCATCGTCAAAGTTTGTTGATGTATGAACAGGGTTGTCACGAAGAAACACAAAAAGAATGTTAAAGACTGAAAAACATACACAGATTGCATTCTTCTGCTATAAGAAATGAGCTTGAGAGATATGCTGCTCATGCAAACCACCGGAAAACATCTCACGGATAGTACGATATACAGAATTGTTGACATTGAACAAGGTAAGCACATAACAAAGTATCCAGTATTTACTTACCACTACATACCCAGAGTAATCCCACAAGTGAGGTATCCCATATTTACTTGAATAGCATAATTCGAGTTATCACCAAATAGAATACTTTATCATAGTGGAATGACTACACTCACATGTTCCATCACAACAAAAGGAAGGAGAAACACTGACCACATCCAAACAAAGGGAGTCCTACGCAAACAACTATAATAGCACTAATTCGATCCATGACCAGATGCTAAAAACAAAATTCAAGAATTCCCACAAACAAGCACCACAAAGTTCTGCCAAGCTTTCCAATTCATTACAAGCTCTTACATTTATAGCATTAACTAGCTGAAGGAAGAATGTTAATAAGGATACATCAATTGCTCACTTTTTCTATAAGATAAATTACAACGATGAAAGGCTTATTACACCTATATGTAGAGTACCTTGCTTGTCTCAGCTAGAGTAAGCACAGTAAGTTGCTTCAACTTGAGAGCTTGGGCAGACACCAACTGAGGAAGACGACCAGCAATACCTAGAAAACCACATACAAGCTAAAACTGATAAATTTGAAAAGCAACACAGAACTCAGGAGTACATCGTCTTCCCTTACAAAACAACCCTGGTCAGTCATAGGTTCATGGTAAATAAGCGTAAGGTATTTTCTCTAATCTATATTTTAAGCAATTATTGCCAATGAAATTTCATCCCTTTGGTGATACGAAAAACAAAAAGGAAATCAAACCTACGACTGTCTCTTTTTTTTGCCAGAGAGAGTAAATGTGTAGGAAAATTAGACATAGTCCTCTTTCTAGTGGAAATTTTACCACTATCACCAAATCTTTTTCCATAAATGTAAGTGAAAGTAAGCACTAGCAAACTTGAGGATGCTACAATGTGATTCAGCCATGAAATAAAAAAATTCATAACAGCAGAAAAGGTAGCTAAGGCCACATTTGTTCTCATTAACATCAGAATCTGAATATTAAGATGTTGTCTCTAAAACTGAACACGGATAATTAAGATTGTTTGTTTCAATATTTAAATGTGCATAATTTATCTTTTCAAACATAATCAATATAAAATTAAAAATAATTTTTTTTTATTTACACCAGGTGTCCGAGTCTCTTAGAGCCTCGACTAGTCCTGGGGGTGCACAGGCCCTCGGCAAGGAGTTTCCCGCAAGTGCACCACGGGTAATTCAGGTTTTACCCGGTCTGATGGCCCTCAGAAATTGTTTGCACCCAGTGGGTTTCGAACTTGAGACCTTGAAAGGGAGCAAACCCCAAGGCTCAAGTCAATTGCCACTGGGCCAACCCCTAAGGGTTAAAAATAAAATATTATAAAAAGCTCATTTCAACAAAATAATTTTTTATAGAAAATAATATTTTAAAGATATAAAAGAATATTTGAGATATTTCAACAGCACTTTTTCGTGGAATATCGACCTTACCAAATTTGTTGAATTACCAATTCTTACAAGCAAAAAGATTATCATAACTTAAACTTGGAATATGATATTACTTCATAAGTGGCAATTGTGTATGAAGTGATTACTGAAAAGGAATAGAAATTATATCATATTTGTAGTGTTATATCCTATATGTAACAACCCAACCCGCTAGTGATGTTGTCCGCTTTGGGTCTAGGCCCGCACAGCTTTAAAACGCTTCACTAGTAGGTAAGACATGTTTACTTATATAATCAGCATCTCTCCTGTGTTTTGCCGAGGTGGGACTTCTCATCTAAAGATGGGTTGTCACATAGACCCCCTCTATGGACTCAAGTCATCGCTGAGGTTTGCCCCACCTTATGGGATTCGCCTAGACTCATCACTGAGGTTTGCCCCGCCTCACCGGGATTTGCCTAAACTCAGTTGAACTCTGACCCACATCAATGAGGTTGAAACAGGAGTGGCTCTAATACCATCTGTAATAGTCCAACTCACTAGTGATATTGCCCGTTTTGGGCCTAGGCCCACACGACTTTAAAACGCGTCACTGGTAAGTAAGACTTGTTTACTTATATACCCAACATCTCTCCTATGTTTTGCCGATGTGGGACTTTTCATCTTAAGATGGGTTGTTACACTATATACATCAACTAAAAGAAACAAAGAAATATATTAATGAGCAAAATAGATAAGAAATAGGTGAATGAAGATCTTTTGAAGAATTAATTCTATCTACTACTATTACTTGATAATATGGCTGCTATGTGGGGACAAATTTTATTACAGTCTTGTTATGACAATCAAATCCACATCAACCAACCAATTTGATTGACATTGTAAAATTTTTGGAATCATACCAGTTCAAGAAGAAAATGATTTGGTTGTTGATTGTTAGGTGGAGAGAGAGAAGTGTGAAAAAAATAAATCAATGAAGAAGACGAGGAAGCAAAAATTTTGGCAGAGTCTGAATTGTGTTAAGACTTTGTTACCAATATGATTCATTCAGACTTATTCGGACTCATTGGGACCTGTTCAAACTCATTAAGAACTTTTAAAAGAGAATAAACAAATACACTTAATGGACTAAATCTACATAATTAAGATCCATACCTAAAAAAACAAACACGTTTAATGTCTGAGATCTAAATGATTAACATTCAAACCTCATTAAGTACAAGCAAATGAGGCTTAAATAATGGCCTTATTAACTTTCCAGCCAGCAATGAACTCGGTTATGGAGATACAACACTTGAGAAATTAATATCTATGTTGCTCGGATTCGGGTGCGAGGGTCCGGTATGGACGCGGATCAATAGGTTGGATCCTTCATGATCTTAAATTTTAAGATCCGGTGATATAGATTCAGGTGTGGATACGAGCACCGAAATTCAGCTTAAAATAATTCAATATCTAGAAAAAACCTAAATTATGAATATTGTGTGGAGAACTTTAGGAAAAAATATTGATCAAGAAGAGAGTCCTGAAAGACATAAATGGAAAAGGAGTGATATAAATTTTTATATACAAGGTATTCCTTTTTCTTCAATTACACCTTACCTTGTGTATTGATTATAAAAATCATTGAATCTATACAAAATTTCTCGGTCGAATTTGGTCAAAGTACCCAATTTAGTTGACCAGAATAGGTATGGACTCCACACACTTGTTGTGTCGACTCGGGTATGATCAGAGATCCCACACCCTTGTCATGTCGAGATAGGTACAGATCCCACACCCTTGTCGTGTCAAATCGGGTATTCCATGCCCTTGTCGTGTCAGCATGGGTGCAGCACCAAAAGTGAAGAGTTCGAGCAGAGTCCAAGCAACATAGGTTAACATTGATATCCTCATTGCACCCACGCTCTATTAGCAATTAGAAGAATCTTCAAGTTATTATACATATGAGCAAAAGTATATTTTGTCTCAATGAAACACCTCAAAATGATAAGGTACAAGTTCTCAATATAATAAAATTTAATCTGAAAGCAGGGTAAATGAAGAATTACAGATAACATGGCATAATAGCAATAAAAAGAGCATTGTTGAAATCTCAAACCTGAAAATCAAATTCAATTAGCTACCCACCCCACCCAGGAAAAAATGCTTCTGAATAATCGGATGTAAAAAATGTACGCTTACTTTTGTAATCACTCCATGTCCCATGAGCAAACAAACGAAGCAAATCAAGGTATACTGAATTCTCAGTTCCTTTAAGCTGCATACAGGTTCCAATAAAAAACCAATTAACCACAAATATGAAACAGATCCCAAAGTGTTTATACAGCTACATGGCAATATGGAGTAAACTACATAAACTTGCAATTAGTATATCAAAGTGCATTTTCTTATCAGGAAAGTTGAGGTGCTCCCAATAGTCCTCGGCATTGAAACAAATGCTTTCTACAGCCGTAGTTTTCAAAAAATTACGGTTCAAGGTTCAACTCACAGTTAGATTTATTTTCCATCATAATCAACTATAATCTAAGTCTGTGGTGCATGAATCTAACCTGAATCTTATGATTCAACATTGAATCACAGGTGAATTTTATAGTCAAGAAATACCACAATAGAGTGCTCACTCCAGATATTGTCTAACCTGAATTCCCAAAAGCAACATTGAATCACAGATGAATTTTATAGTCAATAAATACCACAATAGAGTGCTCATTCAGATATTGTCTAACCTGACTTCCCAAAAGCACTTCTTCTCCCCTTATTCTCAGATGTATACCTAATTTTCATAATGGAACTCTAAAGAGAACCAAAACCTGAGTATGAAACCCATTTCGATATCCCTTTAGGCTCTGAATTTGATTGAATTGAGAGGATGAACCCAAGTTATTTCCTCATCAATGATCAATCTACAGCATCCACTATGCTTCTATAACCTCTTTTAAAATCGTTCAAATCTTTTGTAGAATCTTGATTCTGTATCGTTGTGTTTCCTGATATTCATTTGTTTTGTGCTTTGAAAATCATCTGGTACTTTATCTGAAGATGAAGTACTAACTTTGCATCTATTTATCCATGATCCAAAACATATACATAGATTATTTCAGTTTCAACATGCAGCTGTTAAATACACAAAAGTTTGCAGCTCATTAGCAAAACATTGTTGTCCATTAATCCTTCTCGCCCACATCCCCAACTTTTTACTAATACTACGAGAACAACCTAATGTGACAAGAAAATCCACTAATCAAAAATCATCAGAAAAATGCCATCATATTCCAGACAAATCCCAATCAAAGCATAACATATGTGGAGGGCAAATACCTAGAAACCCCGTAACGAGAGGAAAAAAAAAGATTTACAATAAACAATTTGCCGCAAAACCTACTAACCCAATTATCATTAAAATAAAACAAAATCACTATCAGAAAGTAATACATAAAAGAATTGAAACCTCAAGAACGCTGGGAACAGAAAGAATCTCTGAGAAAGCGAAGAGTGAGGGATGCGAAGTGGCTTCCACGATAACGTTGGTAAGGGTAGAACCCTTGAGTGTTGATGCTTGTTTCACAAAAAACTCGATGTGCTCCGCTTGCTTTTGTTCGATATCCATCTTCTATAGAAGAATTTGAATTTCAAGTATTAATCACAAGAAAAAAAATCAGGATTCAATAGCATTTATAGACAAGAAAAGTATTAGGGTTTCTGATTTCTGAATCACAGATTATCGGAAAACAAATAGAGAAGAAGGGTTTTTTTTACTGTAAATTTTTGTAGAGGAAGTACGTCTGTCTGATTTTGTATGATGCAGTGAACCCTTTGCGGGTCGTTTTATAGTGGTCTTTTTGAACATTTTGTTTAGTAATATATGTTTTAAAAGTGGTCAACTGCTTTTGGTTTTGATGTTTCTAAGATGAGGGTCTTTTGATAATAATCTCAAAATAATTTATTTATATTTTATTCTTTTCAATTTAAAATTGTAGAATTTTATTGGTATATTATTGTTATATATGTTTTAAAAGTGAAATTTTTGTTTAAAATTTATGTTATTTTAATTAATAATTATATTAGAGAAATAATTAATAAATTGAGAAATTAAGATTTAATGACCGTTTATAAAAATGATGAATAGATTTTAATTCATATGACATGAATATCTTGTATATAAATCATTCTCAAGAATTAAGTTGTTTATAATCATTCTCAAGAATTAAGTTGTTTGTATTTTTCTTTTCGAGCTTTGACAACTCACTTCGTGCAGAAGATCAAGAGATCGAGCATTAATGGATGCACCTTCCCCGCTTTCACAATGTATGAGTTTTATTGATTGAACTTCAAAATTGGTGCTCGTTAGTAAGTTATAAGTATAGAGTTCTTTAAACCAAAACAAATTACTAACCTTTTAGATAGTTTTAATAGAGATATTTGACATTACAAAATATATTAGTCATCTAATTTTATGTCACAAGTTAAATGTTTACAAATTAAATTATGGTTGGTTAATTTATTGGAATGGAGTAATTGTTCTAGCCCCACTCAAAATTTATTAAAAATTAAGAATAATTTTAAATGGCTTAAAAGGTTAGCATAAATACTCGTGTGATGAGCGATTAATAGTTTTAAAAAAGTAATTATAGTATAATTAATTAATTGTGAGATTTTGTAATGAATCAAAATAAGAATTATTGAAAAATAATGTCATAAAAGGAAATATTACCAAGTCCTTCGTATTGATATAAATATTAAATTTTAGCTCTTTTAAATAAACTAATGCACTTAAAACGTTAAAAATAATGCTATACTTGCATTAAAATTATTCATACGAATAACTATATGTTGAAATTTTAAATATTCGTATAAATTTTTATTTGACATGAACAAAATACATATATAAAATGTAAAATTAAAACATATCATACTATTATTATTTATATGTATACTCATATTGGAGGAATCAATTGCTTCACATCAATTGACATGACAACTCTATAAAAAATTCTCTAGTCTTCAATATTGAAATGTAACAAACTTATTCTCAAAATGCCACAATGTTGATGATAATTTTGCCCTATACTGTTGCAAAATTTGTCAGCAAAATTTTTTAAGTCAAAAACACAACTAACAATGGGCAATCAACAAATTGAAAATTTCTCACCTATCAACAAAGTGAACTTCCACCATCCTAATCACTTTGATCTTCAAACAAATTAATCACATAGATAAAAACAATATGGTTAAAACTTGCCAATGTTTTTAACTATTAAGAAAGCTAATGAAATAAAATATTTTATCTAATCAAATTATATTTGAACTGAAGTTATGCTACTTTTGATGTATTTCTCTCTTGGTATATAATATGTAATAATATCTAAACCAATAGAATTATTAAGTTGATATAGATGTGCACTTGAAGTGGAATATATTGCCCCTATTGGATTGAGTCTTTTATCAAAAGGCGATACAGTTACTGATTTCTAACTTTGAAGTGTTCTAACGAAATTTTATGAAATTTCTTTTCTACCTAAATCTCTTTAACATCACCTTACTAGACTTGATCAATAAAGTAAAATATAATATTTTATTTAGTCCATACAATTTTTTTCATTTCTCAGTCCACTTAGCAATAAACCACAATTAGACTTCTGAGACTCCACGCTTCTTTCGCATAATATACATAGCATGGCATAAGTGTAGGAGGTGTATATGACTTAATGATCATATTGGGTGAATAAGGTTGCAAAGGAATGGTAATATTAAAGAATTATACTAAAGTTATAGGTCAGGGATGTCCTTAAACAAGTTTGAGTTAAAGAAATGTCTTGTGTAACACACTACCCGTTTGAACATTAAAATTAACTTATACTTTTGGAATAAGATTAAATCTTCTTAAAATATTAGGAAAGATGTTTTATGAGTTATTTTATTGCAAAAAGTTCCTATGTTAAGCGTGGAAGTCAAGAAAGTTGTAAAACGAAAGTCGGCAAAAATTATTGTAAATGTTACTAAGAAATTCTCTAAAATTTTGTGTCAAATATCTCATCACTTTTCTCCTAATATATAAAGAGTTAGAAGACCCATGAGCTATCAAATCGAAGAACTACAAGCATACTTTTCAATGCACTGAACGGTTCATCCGTACGACTTCAGAATATAGAAATATTCAAATTTTCGTAAGACTATACAAGTAGGCACCTCAAAGTGGGTCCTCTAGCTCTATGTCAATTTAGCTTTATATATACTATTTTGATTTCATTTTTCTTCAGAAAAATAACCAAAACTCACAAAAAAAATCAGCAACAAAGTCCCTAAATTCTTCATGAATAATTTTTCTTTCAACTTGGGAGTTTAACGAAAATTGCTCTACATGGTGAGTTCATCATTTTGGTACAGATAGCTCCATCAATTTTATGGCGTATCTTCATGGGTGTTGTATCAGCAAGATTATAGGTGTCTATTGAGTATTTTGTAGTAGTTATGAATATATATTAGCAGGATAAAGATCTTGTACAGTTATCTATTTGTTGAATTGAGATTTTAAGTTTCTAGTTACGAAATATTGTAATTGTCGATAACTTATCGTAGTTTCTTGTTAATTTTGACTTTGGTTGTTGTTACTTTAAAGGAGAGGATTGTTTAGCTTGGTATTTCATGAATTTTTGTCAAGAAAATCAGTCCCCTACGACCCTCCTTCATAATCTTATGTTATAGTATCGTTTTATATATCTTTGAGCCACAAATTAAAGTGTTATTTTGAATATTGTTGCTCCGGACAGTCCCTTTGGCTTATTATTTTTTATTATTATTGTTGTATATTAATGGTCTTAATGTGTTTGAGGGACTAGATATTTGTTTGGTTCTTATCAAATTCATGTAAGAAGGTTGTTTGATCAAATGGTGCGAAGTACGACTAGAGATAGTGCCTCAAGAGCTCATCGCTTCTTTGAGATGTTATTAGCATGTTGTTGTTGAATCTAGCTGTTATTTATTATTGTATTGACCTCCTTTTATGCTTTGGATTTGTTGATTGCGAGCATAACATAACATCTTATTGATTGCTTATGGCTCGTTCTCACAACCTTGTTGATTCTATCAATTATTCATTATGATAGGTTGGTTGCGTTTCATACAGACACCTTTGAAGTTTTAACTAAAAGGCATGTTAAGGCTAAGCATTGTCCTTCCTTGAATTTGAATTTTAAAAAATTTATAAATCATCAAATGTAATATTTTACTATTCTATTGTTAGAAAGCCCTTCTTTGAAAAGCATTGGGATCGTAGCTAAAATGTTTTTGTGTCTATTATATTGATATTCCACTCGTTCGATTGTATAGGGTATTCAACATCTATATGTCATTTTTTTGATTCCCTTAACTATCAGTCCATCTTTATGAATTCTTTTTCTTTTGGGTATTGTGACTTAAAATTATGGTGGAACATTAAGAATCAATCCACCTTCCTTGCTAATATATTTTTTGAAATACTTTCGTTTACAAACTACTAATGAAACACATAAGAACTAAGTGAAGCACCTTAAGCTCTTTATGGACATCTTAAAGTTTAAATTACCTTCTAAAGTTGAGTTAAGTATTCCTATTTATTCTACAAGCATATGAGGCTCTACGAGGCATTTGTATGTGATACGAAAGTAATTAGTACATTATGAGTTTTAGAATACCAATGAGCTAAGATCGTTATTTCATGTTCTGGCCTATTATGTGCATTAAAAGTTCATATCGTACGGGGCATGTTATGTATGGACTCTGAGCTATAATCAGAGGTATGAGGCCTATTTGCTCAGATGACTATATAAAATTATACAGATGGCCACAGATTGGCAAGTATGATACCTATTAGCTAACAGAAGTTACTGTTATTCCCAGCATTTGATTGAATATGTCATGCATTTTGCGTTTATATATATGTATTCACGATATACAATTACGCGAGCATACCATGCATATTTAATGTATAAAATGGTCGGATGTTAACTATGGAGACTATCAGAGTTTCTGTTTCAGGTGATATGTGTATTACTCTTTTATCATTGTTATTTACGATTTCACTTTTTGTCATATGTACCGGTACATTTTTATTCATACTAATATCTCGTTGCCTGAAGACGCTGCATTTTTTTGTACGTACAGGTCCAAGTTGTGATTTTGAGTGATCCCTCTGCTAGGATTGGGGGTTCAACTTTGAGTTGGTGAGCTCCATCTCTTCCAAGAGCTTTCATAGAATGTTTACTTTTGTTGTACAGTTTGGGTATAGTCGGGACCTTGTCTTGATCAATTCTTATGACATTCTTAAAGGCTATTGTTGACACGGTGTTATCACTGTTATGGGATTTCTTTCCATAACTTTTAGTCTTCAACCCGTAGGCTGGGAATGTATATTTATGTATGTCTTCAGTTGGGGCCTCGTCGGCTAGCTAGTACTTTATTATATTTGGCTTGTCTAAGTTCGTCTATATAACTTTTTGTTATGTAGGTTATGACCTTAATGGTCCAGGCTTAATATTTCAGCTTTTATGCTATCCAACCTTTTAGATCTATGGTCCAGTTAGTATGTTTTTGTGACCAACTCAATTGAATAAGGTATTGAGTGTCAGTCGAACCTCTCCCCGCTTGGGGTGTGACAAGACTCAACCCTAGTCTATAAGCCAAATTAATCATCATTCAATCTCAATTAAAAACAGAGTTAAAAGAAAAATATCAATATAGATCAATTTGTAGTAAAACATTATTTTTCGGAAAAAAAATTCCTTAGCACCAAACATACCTTCAAAACAAAGTAAATATTAGGGAAAAGGTTTAAAATAATCCTCAACTTTCATTTATTAGTTGACTTCATCTTTCTCATCAAAATAATTAGTTATGCCCTCGAATACTCCTATTTTTTTTTTTATAATTTTCCAGCATGACAAGGTGATAGAAACTTTTAATTTAATTTATACATGTGTCCTCTTCTATTTAGATGATATATGATAAATTATATTTAATTACTAATTTAACAAATTATTACTTTTTAATACTATTTCCTTTTCAGTTCAATATTTTAATTTTTAAGTACTTTTTCTTTTTTCATTTTCTCTTTTGCTTTTTTGGCCAATTTTTTTTTCTCATAGGAATATTTTTTTAACAAATTATTACTTTTTAATAAATTTTAATACAACATCTCCTTTTTTGTTTGGTTTCCCACCTAGCTTGTGTTCGGTACCGCACTGAACCTCGATTATTTCGGCCACGAAGGAAATCCAAGATTTTTTTGGAAGAATTTATGAAAAGAAGAAGAAGCCCATTTTGGATTGGAAGATCCTTAAATTTGAAAATTAATATAATTTTTTAAAAAGGGATAATTAAATATAATTTTTTTATTTATCATCCAATAGGAAAAGAACACGTGTATAATTTAAATTAAAAGTTTCTCTCACCTTTTTTTTTATAATAAAATATAAATTATTATTACCAACAATCAACCAAACTTTAGTACAAATAAGGCAAAAGGAAGAAATTAGCCTTACTATGCTATACTACATTCATAAACTGCCATCTACGAACTTGGTCTCTAATTACGTAGTCTATCTCTAAATGCAATACATGTCTGCGCCTTTTTTGAACCTCCATACATTGCAATTCTTTCTTTAATAGTGCCCATGATTTATTGCAAGATGACACTTCTTTGTACCTGTTGCTTTTTGAATATTCTCCGGTTCCTGGCTTGCGAAATGAGATATATCATGGCCCTATACATAGCAGCTACCATTTTCTTTTTGAATTTGCTCCAATGTCTTCTCTTTATCCATTTCAAATACTCTATTATCTCATAATTTGACAGGTCGATACCACCCCAATTAGATATCTCCCTCGTTAGTGTAGTTATCCATTCACATGTACATAATAAATGTTGTGCGTCTTCAAAACTTTGATGATCACATAACACACAATCAACATTATCAATTGGTATGCCTATATCCCTCATCCTTCCTTTGATCAGTACTCTCTGGTACATTGCAAGCCAAAGCACGAACTTGTGTTTAGGTAACATTGGTTTTACCCATATTAAATCAGCATTTTCAAAACTAGGTTCCTCTTCTATTAATGACATGTAACTTTGAATTATTGAATGTCTTCCAGCATGTGTTAAGGTATATTGATCCTGTTGATGCCAGTTAACTATACTCAATTTCCACTTATTTAGAGTCTTTCCAATATCAATTGCTATCATTTGGTGGAATGTGTCTCTAGGAATTATTTTCATTTCTTATATAGATTTCATGCACCCATTTCACACAAATAGCTTCTTTTTTATTTATGAGTATCCATATAAGTTTTCTAACAACAACTTGGTTCCATATCTTGTAGCTTTTGATATTCAAACCCCCTTCATTTTTGTTTGACAAATTCTTTCCTGTGATATTTTTCTTGCTCCTGAGTAGTTAGTAATCGTTACACATACCATTACCAATTGTACAAATTTACCAGGAAATACATAACCTTCCAACATTTCTTTTACAAACTCCCATTGGACCATATCATAGGCTTTTCTAAGATCTATCTTCATCAAACATCTTGGAGAGGTCTTCCTTTTGTAGTGTCTTGATAGATCATGACACATAAGAATATTATGCACCATTGATCTTCCTTTGATGAAAGCAACCTGATTTGCTCCAATCAGCTTTGCTAGTATATCAACTAACCTTCTGCGTAGTATTTTGGAGATACAGTTATATAGCACATTGCAAGATTTATATTGACTCACATTTACTGTATTTGCGATCTTAGAGATAATAAAGATCATTGTGATAAGTTTTTCTCACCTTGCC
>JBCEWC010004501.1:0-27151 GCA_038996855.1 Solanum aculeatissimum | reverse complement strand
ATATATATATATATTTATTTAAAAAATTGACATGTTTTTTCTAGAATAGGTATATATAATCAATATTCTTTTACAATTTGGAAATGATTTGACTTGCTAGGTACTTTTTCTCAAAAGGAAACTTTGATTTAAGTAATTACAAGCTGGCTTTTTATTTATTTATTTTATTTTAATTTAATTATTTGACTAGATTAATAATTATTTTTTTAGTACTTATCCCTTTGTAGCGAACATATATAATAACCAAGAAAGATTGTGATGAAGTGGTAAGTACTCCTTCATTCTTAACCAAAGGTCTCGAGTTTGAATCCTTCACCTTTGTTAGGGAGCTTGTTATCCCTCAATGTGAGATTTTCTGGACGCGAATTCGAATTTAGTTGGGCTCCAATATAGGTGTATTGGACGTTGGATGAGAATATTGTATTGCAATCTTATGAGTTATGACTAGGATAGATTTATTTTTTTTTAAATTTTTTGTAAGACTAAGAAAAAGAAAGCAAGGTACAAGAATTTTCTTGCTTATTCTTAATTAAAAATAGCGGCTAAAAAAAGTATTTTAATTTCTTGGAATAAAATTTTTAAAAAGTTGACAAGTCTTCTTAAGAAATGGTTGGTTTATGTAACACACAATTAAAAGTTGGAACAAATTGTAGGTACAATTATTAATCTTTACAACTCTCATTTTCAATCCATGTCAAATATCATGATTTTGCGTGTCCAATAAAAATTTAATATTTATTTTTTTTAATTCATTTTTTGTTTATTTTTATTTGTCTATCAAATTAAAAATAAATATTTATTTTCTTATCCAATTAACGTCGTAAAATGCACACCGAGCCTATTGCAACTCTTAGTGGACTTATTATGGACGGTTCCATAAAGCTTTGAGGAAAAATAGGCCTAAAGTCCCAGCACCTGAAAAACCTGTGGGCTAACGTCCATGAAAAATTGAGAAAATCGTTTAATTCATGTTCTGTCGCATATAAAGTCATCTCAAACGTTGTAAAATGCATGTTGGGCCTACTGAAACTCTTAGCAGACTCGTTACGAATGGTTCCATAAATTTTTTTGAGAAAAAAAGAGGCCCGGAGCCCGAGCACTTGAAAAATTCATGGGCTAACACCCATGAAAAATTGAAAAAATTACTTAATTATTGTTTCGTAGCCCATAAAGTGCTCTCAAACTCTGTAAAATGCATGTCGAGCCTACTGAAAATCTTAGCGGACTCGTTATGTATAGTTCCATAAAGTTTTTTGAGAAAAAAAGAGGCCCAAAGCCCGAGCACATGAAAAATTCATGTGCTAACACTCACAAAAATTGAGAAAAATTATTTGATTACTGTTTCGTCGCCCATAAAGTACTCTCGAACGTCGTAAAATGCACATCGAGCCTACTGAAACTCTTAGCGGACTCATTATGAATGGTTCCCTATAAATTTATGGAGAAAATAGGCCCAAAATCCTAGCACCTGAAAAATTCATGTGCTAACATCCACTAAAGACTGAAAAATCGCCTAATTCCTATTTCGTCACCCATAAAATGCACTTAAACGTCATAAAATACACATCAAACCTACCAAAACTCTTAGCGGTAAAAGATAGTATCACATTTAAACATATTTTTCTCTTATTATAATTAAGAACTATTTATTTTTCAATGTATTTTTTTAAGATATTATGTTTTTTATATATGTATATTAAATCCATCATTTTTTAATTAGCCCTTGAAAAGTATGTAAAGCATCATGAAAATTGTATGGTATGGAATAGTTGCAGTAATGTAAAGATTAGACTTCAATTAATATACAGTGACACGTGAAAATGATGTTTATATTATATTTTAATTAATTAATTTATCAATTAATTTAATTATCAGTCAATATACGCAAGTCTTTTTTAAAAATTATTATTATCGTCCTTCCTGGATTCTTCATAATTTTGAATTTTGATCAATTAATTTGAAGTTGACTAGAATTTTTGTTCATAATTCCTTGGTCCTTAGTCACATTTACTCGTTTCACATCGAGTCAATTTTGACCAGTATTAATTACTCTTTTTAGATCAAAATATTTTTTTTAAAACTATGATACACTTTTTAAGTAAATTAATTAATGATATTAATTAATGGATACTTGATAAATATTACTTCCTTCGTATCATTTTAATCATCATAATAAAGTTTGGCGCAAGACTTAAGAAAAAATAATTAGAAGTGTTATTTGACTAATACTCTCTCTGTTTACTTTTACTTGTCACTATTTTACTTTTCGAGGTTAACTTGACTAAACTTCAAAGCTGAATTGAAGTAGGTAAATTTAATATTTGAAATTTAAAATTTAGATGGTTGAAAACTATAGGGAAAATGATATAAGTTGCAATCATTCTCATATTAATATAGTGAAAAAATACATTTTAAAACGTTGGTCAAAGTTCATACAGTTTGACCTCGATAAGTGAAATAGTGACAAGTAAAAGTGAATGGAGGGAGTATGTGTTTATGTTTGTTAATTCTAGAATAATTAACGTTGTTTATGCCTCTTAATTATTTTTAATATACCTGATAATAGTGGTGCTAGTTCTAGAAGAACCCAATATGTGATTTACCTTCTTGTTCATAGATTTATTTTGTACGAATTTAAATTAATCAAGTTAGTAAATTATAAATTTCAAATTAAAAAAAACAATTTTGATATATGTACGTATGTCCTATATATATGATCCAAGTTGATTATTGAGTAACATGTTATATATGAACCAATTTGTATATATTAGTCATTAAAGTCATAAATTAAATAAAATTAGCCATAATATTTCCTTAAGAAAATAAAATATATAACACAAAAGTTAATTAATTAAAGACGTGTTTTTTTCAAATTAAATAATGCTTGCTTAGTTGTTCTTGCTTTTTTTATGGGGTTGTATTGTCTGTCAAGTTGCCAATCATTTGGATCTCAATTTAATTTACGAATAATTTTGTTTTATTATTCTTTAAATTCATTTTTATTTGTCCAGTATATTAAAAAAATATTATTTAGTTTTATTTATTAATTTAAAATTTTAAAAATAATTTATTATTTTATATCTATATAACCTTTATTATTTTCCATATTCTTTCCATCATATTTGTGAAAGATATTTTTATAATAAATAATTTAGTTTAGAGATCATGTAATGCATGTTATTTTTAATACGTCAAGTTAAACACTACATAAGAAATAGTCTCAACATAAATAATATAAGCATTATTTATATACTATGTTTAACATTATTCTTATACGTTCTAGTAAACGACTTTTAACAAGGATAATATGGCAAAATTAACTAAGTCAAGTCGATCACGAACAAGTAAAAATTAACGGAGAAAGTAAACAAAGATCGATCATTTTCGTATTTTCTTGGCAATGCTTAAAGTTAATTAATTAATCAATAAGAATGGTTTTTGTTTTACGTAATTATTTCATTAATGCTTGATTTGGTTGGTAGAAACTATGGATTTGATTAAAATTAAAACCTATATTAGATGATTATAATATTAATTGTGATTTTTCTGTTTTTAATTAAAACTTTAAAGTATCACGTTCAAATTTTAAGAACTTTTTGATAACGCGCACTATATATTTTGCCTTATTGAATATAAATTTAAATTAATTGAATCACTAAATTTTGAATACTTATAGATAAATAAATAAATAAAAATGATACATATATGCATTTCCTTTTAAATAATTAAAGGTGGTACCCCAATTCACGTGTACTTTTTATCTCCAAACGTAATATTTATAATTAAAAACTCTGACTTACGTGAGGATCTAGTAACATTACTCTTTCCGTTTAGTTGTACTTGTCATATTAAAAATTATCATATTTATTAAAAAACAAATTAACATAATTATTTTATCAATATTATTTTTATTAATTATTTATTTAGTACTTTAACATAAAAGTAAATAAAAAAAATATTATTTATTGAGACACTACTTTTTGTAAATGCCACATCCTGTGAATCATCATTCTAATCTCTTCATATGGATTTTGACTCATTCTAAGACATTATTAGCAATTTTTAAAAAAAATTATCGTGATCATGATGAGAAATAGATTCTCAATTAAATAATAAATTTATTTTTATTTTTTTGTTCAAGCAATATTATTTTTTTTCTCACTAATTCAATCAAACTCGATAATAATATAGTCCAAAGGACAAATTTACTAGGTTAATTGGGATTTGGACGTGTCCCATTATAACTTTGTTTGGTAAATTCCCACACAATATATTTTCTTTCCTTCCATTTTGTTTGGTACTTTTTGGCTTATTAAAGACAATAAAAATTTGATTTTTACCTTGTACATTAAAATTAAAATATTTAAATTTCAAATTATTTTACTCAATAATTTCGTAAAATGGAAAACAGAAAAACACTACCTTTGTTTAGTGTGAAAATAAGTTGGAATATATCAATGAAGTGTGTAAAATAATTAAACATGTAAAATGTGAAAATTTAAAAGTAGCAAATTAAGTATAGCACGTGGAAATTATGCTTATTTTAAACCATTTATTAAACTATTGAATAGTCAATTTCCAAATCCTTATCGAGAAGTATAGTCTATAACGGAATAACAACAACATACTCGATGAAAGCTCATAAGTAGGGTGTGAGAGTCTAGTTACTAATATAAAAACTTCATCGTACTTGATATTTACATCGAATTATACTAGTTTTTCATGATTAAATCAAACTTAAAATATTAAAATTAAGTATATAATCATATAAGCACATATATTGACAAGCAATAAACATATTCAGTTAAATTTCATAATAATCATTCACACGTGAAAGTATAATATTATATAAAGATATCTGTTATTGAATTAATACGAATATCAAGAAATTTATTTCATACTAATTTTGATAAATGACAAATAATAATATATATTATGAGATGAATATAATATACTTGGTCACAATATTTTTAAAAAGAGTTCGATAATAAATAAATAAATAAAATAAAATCTCCGTCCAACTAAAGATGAAGTCAAGAAGTGAAGGACGGTGAGTGGTCCACTTTAAAATTTAATCATCAAACCAACATAAATCATTTAAAAAAAAGAAAAATAATTATTTTTATTTTTGTGTGTGTGGAAAAAGAGTTGATGGAAAAGTGAATGGTTTTCTTGTATATGTGCTTGAAGTGGCTATCAAATTGACAGTCACTTAAATTTTAATTAATTTGCTAATATATTTTTTTATTAGACATAAATATATTGTTTTGTATTTGCTTGACAATAATGTTTAAGCATAGTAATTGATTAATTAATAAAAAATAATGGTTAATGAAGTGGATTGAGAACTATGATGTTTCGAGTTTATTTATAATAGATGTGAAAAGTGAGATAGTTATTGTTTATCTATTCGATGTTTAGTGGATTGTATTTCTCGGTACCTATTGGCGAATGCGGTGAATGACAAGTGAAATTAGTCGTAATTCAACTTTTGATGGAAGCAAAAAAGACGGGGTGATTTCTTTTTATTTGTTGAAGCCTTGAAGGAATTGATTTACTCGATATTTGTTGGTTGGGAGATAGCAAATGTTTTGTGAAATTAGTCAAAGTTTCAATCTAAGGCAGAAGCAAAAGTGTTGGGCTAGATTATTTCTTTTCATTTGTCTGAGCTTTGAAGGAATGAATTTTTGAATACCGAAGAATTGACGATAGTAGATGCCCTATAAAATTAATCAAGATGTGCACAAATATTTGGTTAAAATCCGTCGCCCAAAAGTTGATTTTTATTGAGTTCCAATCAAATTTAACGAGTAATCTTTTTTCATATAACATAAAAAAGTGAATTTATTAATTAAGATTATGAGTACAACCTTGTGTATTTTTTTTAGTTCTTTCTTCCTAAATAGTGTTGGTGTTGGGAGTATTTGATTTCCAAGAACACGGGGCAACACTTTGATATTTCGAGTTGATCTTAAGGAAGATCACCTCTTAATTACTTTGACTTTGAAAAAGATAATATTTTATATTTTAATCTCTTTATAAATATTTCAATCCAATTAATTAAGAATTAATACCAATTTTTCTTTTTTGTTTTATTCCAATCCTCTAGTCTAAATTGAAATTTTAAATTTTAAATTTGGTAGTGGGGAATTTTCTTAATGATAGAGTAGAATAAAAGCAAAATTAATTCCTTGTAGTTAAAACTGAAAAGTTGTCTAAACATCCTAATTAAGAAATGACAGGTTTAATTAATAAACAATAATACTAATCCACTTATTAAAATATTACCAAAGGGTGGATAATTACAAAAATAGATCATGACTCATGAGTGATTATGAAATTAATTAACAAATACAACATTGAAGAAAGGGAAAAAGATTCTCTTAAACAAATTTAATTAATATCTTGAAAAAAAAATTATCAATTTTTTTTTCAGCAATCCTGAGAAATTGGATCTATGCAGTATATTAATATAAATATATAATCATTAAGGTGTATATATATATTCTAATATATACGATTTATTTTTGTCACTCTGATAATGAAATAATATCTCGATTTAAATTTTGAGAATGAAATTGTCTCCGATAAGAAATGTTGTATCTTTGAATAAGGACTTTATACAAGTTGGATGTATATGGATTTGTTGTACCTATCAAATTTTCAATCATTTGGACCTTAATTTGCTATTACTTACTAATTAATCAGAATGAGATGTTTTGTTGGTTTTAGACTCAATGTTTTAAAACTAATATAATTAGTTAGTTAGTGTTACGTGTATCATATATATATATAGGTTTGTTATTTGTATTAAAATTTGACTAAATTTATTTTTACGTGAAAAATCTCATATTAGAGGTAAAATGTTTTGGTACACTTTGTTTGGATGACTGTTATATTATTTCATAATGCATCGTATTGTGTTGTATATATCGTATTGTATTATATTTTTTTAATAAATACAATATTTGAATAAATTGTATCGTTTTCTGTCGTTACATAATGTCACAGATTCATAATTTGAATGATGAATGTACAAGAGATTCTCAGGTATGTGATAGAACTATTAAGAAAAAGTAAGATAAATTATAAAATAGAATTGTTAAATATTAAATAAAGTTAAAATGATAAGAAAATATTAAGATAACGATACGATCAAACCAAATCGGTCATTATATAAAATGAGTCATTTCGTCATTACTTAACGTTGGATTTAAACGATACAATATAATAAAATTTAAATAACAATCAAAACAAATATTTTATTTAAACTTACAATACAATAGAACGGATAACTATTTCTGCTTTAAAAAAAAATGTATTGGGAAAGCAAAAGAGTAATATTATCAAATGATCCATTATTTAATGTAATTAATAATCTTCTTATGTGGATGTACCTCACCCCCAAAAATTCACTTATTTTAAATAGAAATAGTAATATAATTAATTATAATTAGATCAAGGATAGGAGATTAATCAGATAAGATTAATAATTTTTGTTTATTTGTTTCCTTTGCCGTCCACTCTAACTAGAGGCTATAACTACCAAGAATTTAAATTCTTTAAGAAAAAGAATTGGTGGATTTGGTATTAAACAGACTTTCTGTTATAATTGGATAAATTATTGAACTATTTATTTATTAGTTTAATCTATTAAAAAATTGAATTTAATGGATTTATGAAAAATTATCGAATAAGGACAAAGCTTCAAGTTCAAATCCCCAGATCCAAAAGTCTCAAAAAAGCCGAACAAGAAACCTTAAGCCGTAAACAATAGACTATCTTTGCCTAATCAATCGACCATCCTTTAGTGGAACATTGTGATTCATTGAATATTGTGATTCTTATGTTAAATATGGGGATTCATTTGTTGAACATGGTAATTCATTGAATATTGTGATTCATGTGTTGAACATGGTGATTCGTTATATATTGTAATTCATTGAATATGGTGATTCATATGTAGAATATAATGATTCATTGATACAATGTATAGTCAAATATGGAATAGTGATTCATGTGTTGAATATGGTGATTCATTGAGATAGTGTTCTGGCTGGCATAAGTTGATGATTCATTGGGGTAGTATGGCTTGACTGATTAATTTGAATCTTTTTATGCTAACTGTTTTGAGTTGTATATGGTGATTCATGTTTTGATTCAATATGGTAATTCATGTGTTGATTCGATATGGTGATTCATGTATTGAATATGGTGATTCATTGAGGCAGGATTCACCGTTTTTTTGTTTACAGTAGCGTTCCCTTTTGTTACAGATCAAAATCTATAAATTTTGGATTTTTGAAATAGATTATTGCCTTTTTGTTAGAGATTTGATTAGGATCTGTTTAGCAACATTTAAAGGTTTGGAATATGAAACTACGCTACTTTCCGTTTAAGTCGTAACTGAAATTAAATATAATGAATCATCATCTATAAATCTAGTTTCCAGCGAATGAATCCACACAAGGATTTTTGTAAATTTTCAAAGGGTTGGAATATATTGAAATTTATTACTTACACTATGTGATTCCTAAAATTTTTACTTATTATTTTTAATAAAACAAGTCTTAAGCTCAAAAAAAAAAACTTTTTTAAAAAAGAAATGGGCCTTGGTAATGAAGATGGATTTACTTTGAAGAATAATAGTCCATTATGCTATATTTTGGGCCTATGATGCTAGTAGCTTCCAAGCCCAAACTATTTTGTAAAGACTTTGGAGGAAAGTGCACATGTAGCCCTTTTTAGGATCTTTATTTAAAATATAATCAAAATTTATAAACCTTTTATAAGTTTAAATTGAAGGGACTTGTCAATTTAAACTTTAAGTTTCAAACTTTAACTTTTACCTCATTTTGATTCTTCCAAATTCAACAACTTAATCCATCCACCTATCACCTCTAGTATATACCCTTCAATTTTAATTTATTTGTCTGATTATAATTTATACAAAATTTTTTAAAAAAAAAGTTTTTTTAATTTATTCTTATGATCTTAAATAAATAACAATCCAAATAAGCTCAGATTACACTTATGGTCTTAAACTTTTTTATTTTTGAATTAAATAAATAACAATCCAAATAAGCTCGAATTAGACTGGATGTTCTATCCTTGATTTTGAATGAATCGATTTGGATATTTTGCATTTTTGATCTTGATATTTGAGCGTTTAAGGCAGACCAAAACGATTAACAACTTGCTGCCCATGCCATATAATTCTGTTTTTTTTAAAAAGTTTTATGTCATTATTATCTCCTTTTTAAATTATTTTTCTTTTCCTTTTTCCTTTATGTGAATAAATCAAAAGAATCAGGAAAAAAGTACAAAAAAATTTGTCCATTTCCATTTGAGCCGTTACGCCTTGCTTTCGTTTACAAGGACGATTTACAAAAATCTTTTTCAACTTTTTGATTCTTTAATATTTTTAAAGTCTTATACAAATAATGATAACCTCACGATTTCAATTTATGTGTCACAATCTTTAAGATTTTAAAAATAAAAGAATATTCTCTATATATTCTATAAATAATGATGATCTCTCGTTTCAATTTATGTGATAATACTTCAGATTGAGATAATAAATTTGAACATTCAATCTTTATATTTTTCAAGATAAAATCTATGTTTGGAAATTACATAAATAAATATTATAAGTCATGATAAATAATAATTCAAAATATATAAAACACAATTGAACCTTCAAATTCAAACATCTTCGCATAAATTGAAACAGAAAAAGTACATCTAAATGACTACAAGTTGATAAAAACAAATAGTCAAATATGAACATGTTTATTTTGAAGTTGAGGTTCGAACCCCTAACCAAACGAATTAACTTTAATATTTAACTAAATAAGAGTAGAGGGGCGGACTCATTATTTATAATTTTCCGAAGTGTGAACTAAGATTCATCAAATCAAGCTTGTCCTTATCTAACCAAAAAAATAAAAAACTTGATTGCCTCATTAATATTTTCTTGACATTTTATTCATACAGTTCACACAGCCCCCTTTTTGGTTCTTTAATTTCCTATTTTATTAGGAATAAAAAGTAGTTTATGAATAAGGTACATTTGAGTTTTTGAGAGTAGCATAAAATGGATTTTTACAAATTTCATGTATTCTTGGCTATGGTGGCTGTCTTGTTTCATTTTCCAGTAGTTCATGGATGGGGACTTGATGGTCATTATACTGTTTGCAAGATTGCTCAGGTTCTTTTTATTTTTTTAATTACAAAAAACACTTTAATTGGATTTGAATTAATCGCTTGTTAAAAACTAGGTTGTTTGGATTCTTCTAAAATGTTATTGTGCTTGTGTTAAATCTAACGGTATTTTTGAAGAGTCTAAGCAAACATAAGTTAAAATGGTCTTTTTAAATTTAGTTTATTGATTACTAAAATGTAGTTGCGCTCGTGTTGAATCTGACGGTATTTTTTATGAGATCCAGCAACATAGGTTAAAATGGTCTTTTAAAATTATATTTCTTGATTTCTCAAATGTTGTTGCACTTGTGTTGGATTTGACGATATTTTTGAAGAGTCCGAGCAACATAGGTTAAAATGGTCTTTTGAAATTTATCTGAGCAACCAGTGGCGTAGCCGGGGGTTCGAATCCCCTTCTATGAAAAATTACACTATTTATATATGGTAAAATATAATTTTTTATCTATGTATAATAGATGTCGAACCCCTTTGGTTAGTTCATGTGTCTACTTCTTAAAATTTTAAACCCCTTAAAAAAATTCTGAATCCGCCACTGTGAGCATCATTGGTTAAAATGGTCTTTTTAAATTTTGTTTCTTGACTTTTGGCATTGTATTTCTTGGTTATATATGGGGTTAAGGTATAATTTATGGCTAAATTTTGGATTTTTTTTTTTGTGACAGTCAAGATTGAGTAAAGCTGCTGCAGATGCTGTTGAGGAATTGTTGCCAAAATCAGCAAATGGTGATTTGGCAAGTGTGTGTATTTGGGCAGATCATGTTAAATTCCATTATCATTGGTCATCACCTCTTCATTATATTGATACCCCTGATAATATTTGCAATTATCAGTATAAAAGTAAGTATTAACTTGATAATCTTGATCTTAGATGTGTTTAATTGGAGAAATATGGATGAGTAAGGATTCGTATAGACGATCCCTAACTTCTTTGAGTCTGAGCGAAGGGGAGTTTTGGTGCAACGATAGACCAGGAGGTTACTGGTTTAAGCCAGGAGTTTAGTGTACTAGGTTGCTCTTTTTATCGTATAATATTGACCTAACATGAGCTTAATTGGAGAAACGTGATCAACGAGGATTTACATAGCTTACTTGTTTGGCACTAAGGCATAATCATTGTTTACAGGGGACTGTAAAGATGAAAATGGAGCTGCAGATAGATGTGTAGCTGGAGCAATTAACAATTACACTGAACAGCTCCTTAGTTATAACAAAGACAATGAACATGTTTCAACATGTAATGTTTATTCTAAATCTTTTTTTGTTTCATTTTTCTATTAAATTGATATTAATAGAATTTTAACTATGTATTTTGAACAAATATCAGATAATTTGACAGAAGCACTTCTCTTCCTATCTCACTTTTTTGGGGATATTCATCAGGTAAACACGTTAACTTTGAGAGTGCACGTCTAGGCATCGATATTTGGTCTCAGTTGTCAACTAAACACTCCAACTCGTCCTTACAGTATCTCATGGACATCCAACACTAACGTGACATAAAGTTGGAGTGTTCAATTGAAACAACGGAGATGAATTGAAGTGCTTAGATGTGTTTGCTTGACAGCTAAGGTCAAATTTGAGTGTTTGTTTATGTATTATGCCTACTGATAGGGTTGTCGGTTTTGGCCGTGGATTTTGACCCTATTTTATGCAGCCTCTGCATGTGGGATTTACTTCAGACAGAGGAGGCAATACAATAGATGTTCATTGGTACACTAGAAAAACAGTTCTCCATCATGTAAGTTTTTGGTATTATTTTGCAAAGATCACACATTTTCCATGTCCACATTATGTTTTTTTCATGAAACTAATGCTGCTCATTAACAGGTCTGGGATTCAAACATAATCGAAACAACAGAAGAACGATACGATGATTCCAACGTAGATGAACTTGTCGATGCACTTCAGAAGAACATCACGGTACAAACTATTGCTTTTATGTCCTAAACTTTGTTGCTCGTATCCTCCAAAAATGCCTCCATAGACTTTTATCTTATGCTGCTCGGACTTTCCTAAAAGGCTGTTGCAACACCCTTGTCGAATCATCCAAAAACACACACTAGCTTTGTAGGATATTATGTGACATGCATCTGTCGATATGTTTGAACAGTCTGATCAACATAGATTTTAATCAATTATCATTTTTTCATAACGAATTTCGTCTTAAACAGACAGGATGGGCAGATCAAGTAAATTCATGGGAGAGCTGCAGTGGCAACAAAACAGCCTGCCCTGATATGTATGTTTGTTTAACTCTTATAACATATAGAAGTTTTTCAAACTTATTTATCATAACGCGGATCCAATATTTGAAATTTATACGTTCTGAACGTTAATCATATATACATATTTAGTAGATTTCTCAACAAATAAATGAGGCTAATCAAGACTAAAATTATTGTGTTCTGCTGAAACCGTACTATCCATACTAGCGAAAGGGAGAGTGTCCAGTCGAATGAATAGCTTTGGCTTACAAAAATCAGGACTCACAACCTATAAGTTTCAAATCCTGGCTCCGCCACTGTCCTGATCATAAAGTACTAATAAAGAATTTGCTGTTTCCTACAGATATGCAACAGAAGGTATAAAAGCTGCTTGTGACTGGGCATATAAAGGAGTCACTGAAGACTCTACATTAGAAGGTAAATCACTGATCATCTCTTCCATAATTTTCTTCAAACTCGCGAAATTTTAACTGTTGAAACGCGTATCCATGGATAACAGATGACTATTTCCTCACGCGATATCCAATAGTTCTATGGCGTCTAGCTCAAGGCGGAGTCCGTTTGGCTGCTACACTTAACCGCATATTCAAATGACAACATATTGTAAACAAACTTAATGATCATATTCTAGGATTCCTTGTTTTGAATCTCAGAAAACATGTTCTATTACGTTGTCACTTGAATTTAGACATCATTGTACTTTTGTAATCATCGTCATATCTAACATTGGGATAATTTTTATCAACTATATAAGTCAATTACGCGATGATTTTTAGTAGCACACTTATGTCTAAGTCGTCCTGGAGCTCGATTTTGACAGCAATGTAGCAAATCTACCTGTAGGTGGCAGAGGTCGGGTTATTGATTCAGAGAAGGGATGGTTTCTAGTTATAATCTTGAAACGATTCGTGTAAGTATTTCATAGAAATTTGAAATCAGAGTAGGCGATAAAGTAGCTGGAAGACACAGAAACATAGTCTGATGAACCTTACATCTTGTTTCTTAACCATTTATGAGATTTTTACGCGGATATATGATACTTTAACGATCTTTTGATCATATCGTGGCATTATGATTCAATTGTAGAAGAGAAAAAGGAAGAACTGAACACGAAATCTGTAATTTTATACGCGAAAATGAATTCTAATTAAAAACAATATAGTTGTCACAACGAAAATGAATAAGACATGATGATAAATTACTATAGAAAACATAAAGGATTATACTGGATATGTTATTGTTATATGACTTTTCTTGAATTATAAACGGACCAATAAAGAAATAGTGTTTACAAGATCGAGCAAGAATTAGGATTCTCATCACTGAAAATCTGAGGGGCATAAACAAATTGAAGATAATCATGTTGACAATTGTTGCAACTATTTTTTATATCATATGAATTTTTAGCATATGATTTTTTTTCATTTTTGTCTTTGTCAATTTTCTTGATAATTTCAGCATGTTTTCCTGCTTTTTTGTTGATGAATTCTACTAGTTTTTGTGGATCCATTGATCCTTTCACTTTCACAATGTTGTTATTCATTTCTGGATCCACTGTTTGAACCCCTAATATATCATCCACAAGAAAATATAATAAGAGTTTAAGATCAATGTATCGACACGAGCGTAAAAAGATATTTACATAATCAGATCAACAACAATTACAAGTAAGTGTTAATTGGTAATGTAATGATGAGGCATAAACATTACATGTGAATCAAGTTTCTTTTGCCTTTATCAATAATCATTGATTTGTGAACTCAATTATTATTGTATATCAAATTAAAATGGTCTCGTCTGTTGGGAGTCGAATAAGTAGGCTACGCGTAGTTATCCAAAACGACCTACGAAAGTCTTTCTTTATGGGATTTTCATTCTAACTCTCTCATTCTGGGCTAACTGACTATTGAGTGTCTCCTCTCTTTACAGTCAAGTGGCTTGCAACTGACTCTTTCTTCTTGTTCTTAGTCTTTTTTCTATTTAGAAGTATAAGCTAGAGTGAGAAAAAATCAATAAAGTATTTTGGACTTTTCTTTCTTTGGCATATTGTCCGACCACGAAGAAGGCTACTGTATCCACATCAAGGTGATAGGATTCAAACCTATGGCCCTCTGTACCCAAAACAGATGTGCTGACCAGACTGCTTTACACCTCATCTCACCACCCCGAAGCATATAGATCCACCCGATCAATGAACACATTGTTGTAACAATTTATAAACTTTGAATCTCGAATTCTCCTTTAAAACTCAAAATTGAGACCAATAATTTTAAAAAAAACATAGCTAATTATGAGGGAATAATAAATATATGTACCTGGCATTTTGTGAATACATTGCTTGACATCTTTGGCACATCCTTCACAGTGTAAGTATAATTTCAGAATCACTTCAGTAACTTTGAGCTGCATACCCCCAAAAAGATAAATTAATAAATGAAAAAAAAAAAGTTTGATACACTAAGCTTTCGATTCATTATACATAATTTTCAGAGAAGCGCTGAACCACAATCCACAAGTGTGTACAACTAGTGGCTTAGCCACGCAATTGAATAGTCTTTGTCGAAAATTATATGAAATATACACTCTAAACTAAATTTCTAGCCTCGTCAATCTTGTGTTTCTGCAAGAGACTGTTTTTACGGCTCACTTATGTCCTTCTAGTCCTATGAAAGTAATTTTACCAGTTACGTGAAGCTGCTCCGTTCAAAGTAGTGAATGAATTGAAAGTGAAAAAAAAAAGTTTTTGAGTTTAATTAATTAAATATACCTCTTGTTTTTTCTCAATCTTTTCTTCTTCTTTCTTCTTAGGTGGAATTGGAGAAATTAATTCCACATATTTACCACTTTTTTTCCTTAGTCTCTCAGCCACCTTTAGAGGATCTACTTTCTTCCCTTTCACCACAACTTTATGATTTTTTTCATCAATCTCAATCTCTTCCACACCTATAATTTTAAAAAAAAATTGCAATTAATAAAAGACCAAAAAAAAAAAGGATTCATGGGAACTCAATTTGGTATTTTCTTTAACTGTAAACTTAATTATTATCGTATATTTTTATTAACTATATTGATTAGGAATAACAAATATCTGATAAATTAATTGAGATGTACACATAAGTGATAAAGAAAAAATTATACCATCAAAGCCACAAAGGGATTTAAGCACTTGATCTTTACATCCTTGACAATGAATATAAATACCCAATATGATAATAATTCCTTTTGGATTATTCTCATTTTCTTCATTTTTGTACTCCTTCATATTGTTGTTTTCTTGTTGATTTATTTGCTGCAAAAAAAAAATAAAAAAAATTATCAAATTCACATTAAAAAAACTATGAAATTCATCGCTAAATAACTCATAGCTAACATATATTTGTAACAATCCATTGCTAATCATTAACCACGACTTTTTGTTATTTAACGATAGAAGTTGTCCATCGCTAATTCCTGATTTTTCTATCTTCTTAAAAATTGCAAAGGCAAATATATTAGAACTATAGTGGAAATACCTTTCCCTTTTTCTTTCTTTCTTTTTTTAAAATCTATTTTCATGAACAAAAAATTTTATTTTTTTAATTCCTATGCATGTAAGTTTGGTTATTTATAATTGAAAATTCACCTCTTTATAGAAAGTTTAAATAAAATGTGGAAGCCAAATCCAAAATTTGTTGCTGCTGATTTAGACATTGATTTTTATTTTTATTTTTATTTTAATAAATAATATATTCTACTAAAAATGGAGTGATTAATATGGTACTTAATTACTAATATAGAATTATGATAATCTTTTAATTAACAGAATTTTCTGGAAAAGGGAATTGTTGAATGCGTATAAGAAATTATTTATAATTTACTTTATTTGGTTATGGAATATTTGTTAACAAATATTATTAAGACAATCAAGGCAAGAAATAATATTTTAATGGAAACTCTATGGTTAAATGTCAACTCCTAGTTTTCTTCAAATTAAATAGGCATACAAAACTTATTATTTCTTACAAAAATTAAAAAATTAAATAGTGACCAATACTTTGAGAATAATATCACCACTCTTTAATAAATTATATAGTATGCTCAACTTTTCTTTTTTATGTTTTTTTTTTTAAATCTGTTGAAAATAATCTTTGCTTTTCATGAAAACGAGGATAAAATTTGTATATATTCTATCATTTTTAAGTTTTATTTGTAAGACTACACTGAATATGACATATTTGATAAGGAGAAAGTCATAAGCAAACATATACTAGTTAGTTAGTTAATGTAACTATAGTTTGAATTAATTATGACTCGCGGCAAACATCTGGTTGTAATTACAGTTTGAGTTTTGTATAATTCGCGCGATTTATACAAACGTTGTGTGCGATCATACAAAATTTGTGCGCAAATCAAATTATATCGCAAAATATACAAACACTGCGAATTGTATAGTGAGTTATACAAATGTTGTGCACGAATTATATAGCGAAATATACAACAATGTGAATTGTATAACGAGTTATACAAATGTTGTGCATGAATTATATAGCAAAATATACAAACACTACAAATTGTATAGCGAATTATACAAACGTTATGCATAAATTGTATATTGAAATATACAAATGTTATACAAAAACTACGAATCGTATAGCGAACTATACGAACATATACAAATATTGCGCGAATTATACAAACATTACTATAACTATAGTTATGAAATATAATTAACGAAATTATAACTACAAAGCATAGTTAAGATATTTTTAAGTGGCTATATGCGGATATTTTTATATATATTGCTTATAGTGTCCAAGTTTATTATGCTAAATGTTTGAAATGGGCTGGACTGGTTTCACCAGACATATTAAGCAAAATCAGCCCAAAAATAAATGGGCTTATTCATTTATGTAGACCATGAAATTAAATTTTATGTTTGAAATATTCCAAGTTTCCTCCATATATACTGAATTTAAATGGATCACACTCCAAAAATAAAATAAAAGAGAAGAAAAATTAATTTTGGACTAGCTGTTTTCATTGGTCTTACAATATTAATATTCAAAGAGGTTTAGTACACCAATATCCAACCACCAACTAAAAAATTGCATTAGAGAAAAGTACATTTTCTAGTCATATACAATTCGTCTCTCTGCCCTCTCTCGTCCCTTTTCTAATCTCGCTTGTCAGATATACAAATACATATGTATATTAGTTACACATATACAATTATTTGACAGATATACATATACAATTCACCTATTTCCTCCCTCTCTCGATCTCACTCGCCTCTCTCCTCCCCTCCAAGTTATATAGTTGAGGTCATATCATATAATTATGTAAAATATAACTATTTGATCATATTAAGTTTCAAACCTAGATTATTTACGAAAATTTTGCTTTTTAATTTTTTCCATTTTCTATGGATTCCTTTAGAAACTGTATCCAAGAAACATGACAACATTAATGTTGTTGGAATAAAGGACAATCAACTGTCCAAAATTTGGCCCTACTTAATTTTTACTTTGCAGACATCTTTGAAAATGTATTTATTTATTTATTTATTATATTTTTTTATCTTTTTCCCCAAGTTAACGGCCTTGATAATGATGTATAGCCAATAGAGATAAAGTCAGCCAAAAATTTCATTAAAATTATAATTTTAATTAAAACTAGTACTTAATTCTACAGTTAGAGGACGACCACATAATTACTTTTAAAAAAAATAAAAATAAAACATTCATTTGATTTGGACATTTTCTAAAATCATTGATGTTTAAAGTATTTTAAGTATTTTTTTTTAATTTTAATTTTTGGAGATGGGACATAGCTAATTAATCCATGTGATTATTATTACTTGGCTCTAATTAATCCACATTTTCATTTATTTTATTTTCCTTGTTTTTGTTTTTGTCTTTGGGTGTAAATAGCAATTTTGATTCTTTATTTATTGATAAATTATAGTTTTATTTCTCGTAATATTAAGTGATACACAATTAATATTTATGTTGATGACTCTTCACAACTTTTATCGTATTACCAGTAATTTAATATTATTAAATGACGAGTATGTAATAATAAATTTGTACTGATATACAATATTTGAGGATAATATAATTTTAAAAAGAGTCTAAATATAACACATTTTCTACGTGAAGAAACTAAAACAAATATTTTTTTTAATAAAAAGTTAAATATTTTAAGGACCAAATTAGATTTTAGCAATAATTAAAGGACTAAAAATGCTAAGTTGGAACGGGTCAAATCATTGTGAAAATGTAAAAAAATGGGCCCAATTTGATTTTCCAAAAATTACTATCTGTCTCTATGAGGCCACTTTTCAATTCTTAGCAGGCCATATTTCAAAAGGGAAAAAGAGAAAATAAAGAAGGAAAAATAATAATAAAATTCAAGAATTTTTATTTTTTATTTTTAAAAGCTAAAGAGTAAGAAGTGTTTTTTTAAGTGTTTGATACGACATATTCAAGTGGAGGTATTACGATTTATATTATTTGTAGAACATGATATAGGATTGGTTGATGAGATATATAACGAAATTGATGTTAGGTTTAGGTCGAGCGAGATTTAAAAAGAGTGCATAAAGTGTAAGTTTAGTGATGCAAATCATGAGTCAGATATCAAAGTGATAATCAACACACAAGCCAACCTCGGAAGCTTCAAGTATTTTGGATCAATAATTCAAGAACGTAAAAAAATAGATAATGATATTACACATTATATTGAAGCAGTAAGAATGAAATGGAGGCTCGTATCCGTTGGAGTTAGTGGACTAGGCATATTTTTTTTCCCTACCATATAATCATATGTTTGGGGGAAAAAAAATCAACTTTCTTTGAGTAAAAAGAAAAGTCTACTAGAAATCAGAAGTGTCATTTTCTTCGAGCCTCGAGTATGAAATCGTCTTTGATAAAAATTTCTTTATCATCCATACAAATTTAAATTAATCAAGCCTCAAAATAGGTATCGAACAATAGATGGATTTCCAAAATTAAAGTGAAAAATAGTCCCTAGCCAAAATAGGTAGGTGGCACTACTAATTATAGAGTCAACTATTAATAAATTTTTAAATTACAAGCAAGCATTATTTGTGGCAATTATATTTATGAACACAAATAAATTTTAAAGACAAATACAACTTGCAATACCACTTAAGACAATTCTCCTAGTACTACCAATTTGGGATCAAATAATAGAGATTTTATTACTATTTTTTTTTCATAATTTAGTGCATATTGTTTTGGTAAATATTTGGAATATACAATATATAATATGTAAAAGTTATGGTGCAATGCATAGAAGTCTTAACTATTAATTAGAGATTTCTAGATCGATTCTTAAAAATGTCAAAAATGATCATGGTATGTGGATTAGCTTGCACATACTTCAACTCGACAGAATATCTGGTACTCTATTTAATACCTCATAAATGTACCTTTTTGATTATAAGGAGCGCTTTAACTTTAATTAAACTTATGTTGAGTGTCATGTCAGATTCTCAATTCTTGAGTTAGTTTTTGAAATTGAAATAAGTTCAAGATTCATTTCTTCGTCATAATATTAAAGATAGACATATCTCAATTCATTATTATTTACTCGATATTGACCTTACAACATATATTATCTGTATTTTCGATCTCCAGTTATGAGTAGGGGTGGAGCCGCCTTATGTTTAGGATTTCATCTGAATCGATATATAGCAGATGTCGAATCTCGTTTATTTAGTTCGTGTATTTATTTTTTAAAATTTCAAACTTTCTTAACTAAAATTTTGATTCCGTCACTGATTAATGATCACGCGGGATTACTAAAGATCGACTAAAGTAAAATGAGTAGTGAGTCCACTTAAAATATTGACCCACTAAGACCTTTAAATAAAATAATGGACATACTAATTGCGTGGAGGAATTAATCATAAATGAGGAATTGCGAAAAATCTAAGCAATCAATAAAATTATTTTAAGCAACATGCAAAAATGTCGTCAACAGATGTAACGTTTTTAATTATATATATATTTTTTATGTTCCACTAAGTTCTATTATTTTCTTTTATCAAATAATCTTTGATATGACTAGGCAAACCAATAAGAAGGAAATAATCAAATAAGTCAATTCAGAACTATCAGAAAAATAAATGTAAATATGAGAGTTCACTGGTATATTATTTTCATTCTGATCATAGACGCAGTACATTAAAATCAATGGTCCTACTAGAATGAAGCACCCTCCACCTTAAGTTTGAACATGTATGGCCTTGTGGTTAATGAAATAAGACGAAAATACCTTGATGTGCAAAGTTACATGATACGTGTGCAATGTGACATATACATGGTAAAATAGTTGAAACTCGCACAAGCTAACTCAAACACTACTGTCATTGAACAAAATAGTTGATTTTAACCAATTTAGATTAGATACAACATAGTAACTTATGAAGGAATATAATCTTATATAAGCAAAGTCCAACAAACACAACAATCTCACTTCCACACTTGCTACCAACCAGACCAAATATGTCCAACTAAAATTTAAGAAGAGCAACAGACATTGCAGGACCAATTGACATTTGGTTTTGCATAGAGTTTTGGGATTGGAATACAGCTGGTATTTCTCAGCTTACAAAGTCCAAAAAAATGGCCTAAATAGATAACATCTCTCATCTACCTTTAGTTCTTGATATCATTTGCTTGGCAAAAGCAAACCAAAAAAGGTACAGTACAGTCTACACATCCAATCAAGAAAATATTGGCCCCAACACATCCATAAGACTTATGATCAAGATTTACTGTCAAATGCACAAGAGAAATGGATGGCCCCATCAACATCGATGAATGTGATGAAATGATTGAAATCTCTTCACCCTTAACCATCGAAGAGTCGAGCCCCCAACTTAGCAATCAACAAGAGTCAATATCACAAGCAATCAAATTAGGTAAAATGGAAGAGAGCCAAATATCATATAAGTTCATAACATAGCTCATTACTACCATCATAGTTCAAAGAAACGATGCCAACATAAAGAGTAAACAGTCTGAGACAGCCAAAAATTGAGATTCAACAGGCCTTTGGACGGCTCTAGCAGCACAAGAAAAACCCAAAGGGACTATTGTCTCAACTTTTTTCAAAGACAAAAACATATTCCTCAAACCTCAAGTCTCAAATCTCTCTTAAAACAAAATGTAAAGATTACTCAACTCATTTGAAAAGCAAAAGACCACGGTCTCAAGAAGCTAACTTAATGATTCTTGAGACATAAACACTCTATGGATTACTAATAAATAAACTAATATGAGTACTAATAAATATTAAAACTCCTATAGTCTGCAAAACTTATGGGCATAATGCTATATTGAGGGGTGGTGGTGGTGTTCCATTCATCAATGGAGCTGCTGCTGCATCATCCATCCAAGCACAAGATTCATTGTATCCATCGAAATCAAAGTCAAAATCGAAATCAGGCAAACCAGTAGGCAACTGCTCATCAAGACCACATATAGGAAGATCCTCGAAATCATTGACAGCAAAGCCATCAAGATTCTGTCCAAAATCATCATTGCCAGCAAAGAACATGTCCATCTCCATATCAAAATCCATTCCAGCACCAATTTCAGCCAGAGGCAAATTATCCTCCATCAATCCCAGCTTATTGTCATCCACTCGCTGCTCGACGAGTTTCTCATTGATATTAACCTCAGACACTGCAGCAGAACCAGAAGTCAATGACTCCATTTCGAAAACTGATGCTGGAGAGGTGTGTGAAGTATGAGACACCAAACTCTCAGCAGAATCATCCTCCTCAGATACACAACCAACATTAACCTTTCGAAGATTCTTGTTGTTACTTTCATTATTCGAGCTCTTCTCAGACACATCAGTATTACAATTACCCTTAGCCATTGATTCAAATTCAAGCCTTTTCATTTCATAAGCATGAGAAGCTTCTTCAGCAGTACTATAAGTACCAAGCCAGACCCTTCTAGCTTTAAAAGGATCACGGATTTCAGCAGCCCATTTGCCCCATTTACGTTGTCGAACACCTCTGTATTTCGAGGATGAGGCCCTTGGGGTTTTAGGGGTTTTAGCTAAAACCCTTCTATTCTTGATGTTTTTGTCACCATTGTTGCTATCTTGACAAGAACTTTCAGTTTCAGCTACCTTTTTGGGGGTATAAGAGCTAACAATAGGAAGTAGAATCTCCCTAACAAATCGTTTGGGTTTCGATACATCAACCCCTTCATCACTAGATGAATCAGTAGCATCCGGGTCGTCACAAACGATCCGGATTTTCCTCATGGGTCGGGCTGACTCTTCCCTAATCTTCGATTTTGACATTTCTTCAAATCTTGAAAACCCCTCAAAAATATGCCCAGAAAATTGGTTTTTCTCAGAAGGAAAAAAGCAACAAAATAGGAAAAATCAGAAAAAAAGTTTCTCAAGGTATCAAGTAATAGGCCGTCTCAAGAGCAAAATAGGATGTAAAAATCGGTTTATGTGAAATCCACCAAAGCAAACAACACCAGAACAAGTCCTGTAAATCAAAAATAAACAAAAACCCATTACAGATCAGCATCAAAAACACCAAAAAAATCCAAAACCACAAGGTTTAAGGAGGAAAAAAGTACCTTTTGAGCCTCAAACGCATCGAAACAGATGGAAAAAACAGAGAAATACCCTGCTGCTGATGACCACAGCAGAGGATTTGTTGCATGCAAAGAACAAATATCACTGAAGAAACAGATACCCAGAGCTTCAATGGAGCTCCAATCACAGCCAAACAGAAATTTGCCGACATAAATCACAACCCCTTTACTTCCTCCAAAGCCCCTTCTTCTTCCTCCTCCTCCTCCTTCACTTTTCTTCAACAAAAAAAGCAACCAAAAAGAGAACAAAATATCGGATCAGATACTCCTATTTATCCCCAAAACACAAGAACCCAAAAACCCAAAAAACCCAAAGATTAGGAATCTATGGCCAAGATTTCTCCTTCCCAGAATCTGACAAAAGGTAAATTTCGTAACCCCTTCTTGGCCCTCTGTACTACTACTATGTATGTGTGTCTCTGAAAATTTACTATGTATATAGAAGGAAAAAAAAACAATTTTTCACAAATCTCAACAATACCCCATTAAAAAAAAACAATCTTTTTCATTTTTTATGAATAAAATTAAACAAATAGTACCTGTTTTTTATGGTCCTTTTCACTGTTTTTTTTTTCCTCTGCTACACTGTTTGCTGCTGCTGTTCTCACTTCACTTTTCCCCAAGTGGTCAAAAAATGCATTAAAGGGTGAGAGAGGTATATATTGAGTGAAAAAGAAAAAAAAGGAGTGTGTGTTTTTTGTGTGTGAAAAAGGTGTAAATGTTAATTTTGGAATAGTAATTAATGAGTATTTTGTATGTATATCTATGGGATTTATGTGATATGAGCTGGCATATATGTCATACATGACACATGACAATCATCTACATGCATGACACATTCATAGTAAAAAATCTTACATGTTTCACGCGCGGTTAGGTGTAATGTTATGCATTCACTTGTTTGACTAGTTAAAAAAAGTTTGTTAATATATTATTAGTTATTTAAATTTATAAAATTGTATTTTATTTAGATAATAATGACATTAAGTATTGTTTCAATTAAACACTTTTAACTTCAAATGAAATATCCTAACACCTCTCTACTTTAGATTCAAATTTTTGTGGTATAAAATATGTTATTTGTACAATTTCGACAAATTCATATAAATAAAAAAAGATGATTATTTTATGTTATTAGTTTAATTATTTAATAGATGAATATAAACTCACAAGAAAAATAAAAAATGTCTAATGAAATATTTTTTTAGTGATGTGATGCTTTATTAAAGTATTGCTTAATTCAGAAATCTAAATGAAATGTTTGAACAAATTTAAAAGATTACAATTATGCCATCAATACTAAAATTGGCAAACTATCTGGATATAATGCATAAACATGTTCTTTGATATAACTTTAGTTCACATATATGCCCTTCAACTTTGAATACGTGCAAATAAAAAATAGAACAATTTAACATATGCATTCTACGTAACATAAGTAGAAAGTTATTTTGAACACAAATTATTATATAAAATATATATATCTACTTGTTCAATTTTATATAATATACACATTTAAAATTAAGGGACATATATATCAATTATATATTATGACATTTGTATTTGACTAAGTTTAAATTCTTACGTTAATATTCACTTTTTATTTTTCAAAAATTTGGTCAAACAAATAATTAATTTGGTTAATAATAGCGCGTGCATTACACTTACAGACATGAGAGAGTGAAGGAGGAATTATAGGATTTTAGTTTTATGTAGTGGGGTAGGGAAGTAATTCTGGGAAATCCAAAACAAGGCGGTTTCTTCAGCATATTAAGAGGAGTACAGCTATATTTTCATCAGACGAAATTGGGTCTATTAAGGTTTGATAATTACGAGGATACCACTGACAAGTGACAAGGTACTTGGTGCCCAAGGTAACAACACCTTTTAAATTTTAAATAATAGTAGTATAATTTATTTGTAACGATTCAATTTTACGAGTCAAATAATTTAAATTTGATTATAATTTTAAATAATAAAAAGCTCAAAATAATATTGAGATACAAATTACATATTTAGAAAATGTATAAAATATACAATTGTGTAAATATATGAAATAGTTATGGTCATATGCATTTGTTTTGAATTTCAAAATTTTAAAGATGTCACAAGATGAAAAAGGAAAAATGATTAAAAAAAAGGTTCTAATTAAAATAATTTGGTCATATTTTCCTTTTTTGTTTATTTATTTTCCTTTTTTCTTTATTTATAGGACTAGAATTTTATTTACTTTATTGATTTTCCTTTTTTAGATTTAATTTTTATTATTTGTGTACTTGATTTTTTCCTCATTTGGTATATATTTTCTCTTATTTACACTTTAAGTTCAGACATGTCTATACTTTTGAAAAATTTTTGGTCAAACATTGTGACATTTCCATATTAAAAGTAGTATAGTATAATTTATTCTCTTCATCTTTACTTGTTTTTTGACTTGACAAACAGATTAAGAAATAGTAAATCATAAGGGATAATTTTACTAAATCACCCTTGAAATATAATAAATACAATATTTTAAAAAAATATAATAAAAAAATAATTATAATTAATAAAAATAAATTGGGAACTTAATGTAAAATTATTTACAAATATTATTAAATATTCTAAAATAATATAAGGGACAAGTAAAATGGACGAATGGAGTATTTTGTCTATTGAGATGGAAAAAGACTACAATTTGTAGAGTTTTATTACTTCCTTCATTATGTTTATGTAAATTTAATTTTTATTATATCAATCTGAAAAGTTTTTTTTTCCAATTTATATGATGTGGCTTAACTGAATACAAAATTTTAAAAATATACAAGGATTTTGTGTTTTAAATTATTCTTAAAATAAATAATTTTTTTGCCAAAATAAGTGGCACCTAATACGGGTGAAATGTTGACGGTATTATTAAATATTTATCAAATTAAAAAATGTGTTTATTTTTTAAAAATTAACAAAAAAATGTGTGTGGTATAAATTGTGACATAGAAAATAGTATGTTCTTTTAAAATAGTGTGTTGAGTTAAATCATGTACGATATATTAAAACGATAAAGAGTAATATTGGAGTAGTTTTGTATTCAAATAAATAATTGAATAAACTATAATACGAATATATGAAATACCTCCATTGGTGTTACAAATTAAAAATGTGATTAGTCATTTTTAACCCAAAGGTAAATTTTACATGATGGTGGTTAGATCATCTTTAGTGTATAGAGTGGAGTGTTAGCTAATAAAAAACTCACATATTCAGAAGATGTAGGTCGTAGAGATAAGGATGTTGAGATGAATGTGTGGACATACCAGGAGTGATAAGATTAGGAATGAGACCATTCACGAGAAGCTAGAGGTGGCCTCTGTGGCTGATAAGATGAGGGAAGCGAGTGCTAGGAGTGGTCTCTGTGGCTGATAAGATGAGGGAAGCGAGTGCTAGGAGGTGCGAGAGATTGAATTTAGGAGTTATATGAAGGAGTAGAGGTAGACCGAAGAAGTATTGAGGGGAGGTGATCAGACAAGATATGGTGAAACTTGATCTCACTGAGGATGTGACCTTAGATAGGAAGGAGTGAATGTCGCAAATTAGAGTAGCAGGCTAAAAGGTTAGTAAGGTTAGGTTGATGTCAGGTTGTGGGGTATAGTAGGGTAGTAGGATTAATCGTGTCTTTATATTTTGTGTTGTCATTATCTTGTATATGTTAATTTTATCGTATTTACATATTATCATGCATGTGTTTTTCGTTATTAGTCCACTACAAGAAAAAAAGACTTTTAACGACCATTTCTTAACGAAGGGAAATGAATTCAGTCGTTATAAATACACTTATAGCGACCAATTTTTTTTCCGATCATTATAAATATACTTATAGTGACCAAAATTTTTTCCGATCGTTATAAATATATACTTATAGTGACCAAAATTTTTTTCAGTCGTTATAAATACACTTATAGTGACCAAAAATTTTTTCGGTCGTTATAAATACACTTATAGTGACCAAAGTTTTTCCCAGTCGTTATAAATACACTTATAGTGACCAAATTTTTTTCCGGTCGTTATAAATACACTTATAATGACCAA
>JBCEWC010004500.1:0-27153 GCA_038996855.1 Solanum aculeatissimum | reverse complement strand
AATTTAGATATAAACATAAATATTAAAGTATTAAAAGGTAGATAAATTAGTTTGGTTAAAAATTAGGTGCTCACAAGTACTTGAATTTTTCTAGTACCATTTTGATATAATGAGATTGAGACAGTGCTTGACCTTGAGAAGTTTTATGAATCTTAATTCCTAATATCAAGTCAGCAACTCCTAGGTCTTTCATATCAAACTTACTAGCAAACATACGCTTAGTAGCATTTATGTTAGCAATGTCGTTACTCATTATTAACATATCATCCACATATAAGCAGACAATGAAAACTTTATTTGGAGTGTTCTTAATTTAAATACATTTGTCACAATTATTAATTTTGAAACCATTTGACAACATTGTATGGTCAAATTTTGCATGTCATTGTTTGGGTGCTTGTTTTAGTCCATACAATGACTTAATAGGTCTGCACACCTTCTTTTCATTTCTAGGAACTACGAATCCTTCTGGTCGTTCTATATAAATTTCTTCCTCCAAATCTCTATTAAAGAAGGTTATTTTAATATTCATTTGATAAATTTCTAAATCGTACACCACCGCTAATGCTATTATTGTTTGAATTGATGTAATTCTAGTTACCGGTAAGTATGTATCAAAGTAGTCAAAACCGTCACGTTGTCTAAATCCCTTAACAATGAGCCTCACTTTATATTTATCAATAGTGCCACCAACTTTAATTTTTCTTTTAAAAATCCATTTGGACCCTAAGGGTTTATTTCTAGGAGGAAGATAAATCAATTCCTGTGTATGATTATTCATTATGAATTCAATCTCACTATTGACTGCCTCTTTCCAATTAACATGACATTCATCATTTGCTTAAGTATTCTATTTTTTCTTTCCGTAATTTCATTGGATTGTGGTGAGTAAAAGACTGTTGTTTGATGAATAATGTCATATTTTAAACATATTTCCTCTAAAAGAGATTCATATTCGTCATTCCTATCACTCCTTATCATTTTGATTTTTTTGTTTAGTTGTGTTTCAAGTTCAATTTTGTACTGTTTGAATGCTTTAATTTCCTCGTCTTTACGGGTAAGTAAATAAACTTAGCAATATCGCGTATAGTCATCAATAAATGTTATGAAATACTTTTTTAACTATGAGATGAAATTGACTTCATATTACAAATATCTGTGTGAATTAAGTCCAAGAGATTTGAATTCTTTTTAACTGACTTATAAGGATGCTTATCATACTTAGATTCCACACATACTTGACATTTGACTATTTGTTTTCAAACTTTGGCAATAGATTCAAATTATTCATCTTTCGTAAGGTTTTATAATTGATATGTCCTAAACATGAATGCCATAGATCATTTGACTCAAGTAAATAAGAAGAAGTCTGAACTTTATTACTTTCAAAAGCTATTACATTCAGTTTGAAAAGGCCCTCAGTAAGGTAGCCTTTTCCTACATACATCTCATTTTTGCTAATTACAACTTTATCAGAAACAAGAACATATTTAAATCCTTTCTTGACTAAGAGACTACCATAAACTAAGTTCTTTCTCATTTATGGAACATGACAAACCCTTTTTAGAGTCACCACCTTGTCGGATGTCATCTTTAAACATACATTTCCATTACTTTCAACTTTTGCTATGTAAGAATTTTTCATGTAAATTGTAACACCCCACAACTCTATTCATACGGTCCGAATTTTTTTTGTCGTAAGTATATAAGCTTAAACCAAGTGATGCCTTGCATATACCTATATTTTAAGTCTCATTCCTATATGTGTGAAGAGTATTATAAGTGTATTAGGTTCATAAGAGACCCTTAATACTTAGTCGAGTTCAAAACTTTCCTATTGATTGAATTTTTTGTATTAGATTATGTGAGGGTCAATTTTAAATGACTATAACTCTTAGGACATAAAGAATTAGATATCTCATGACCAACCAAATGAAACATATTTGAATTAGCTTTCCAACGCAACTGACTTTACCTCATTTGGAGTTCAGAGTCAAAAGTATGTATTGTTTTACTAAACACTGCCAAATCAGAGTTGAACATACAAAACCTATTACGGGTCATGGATTAAAGTATGACCCGCACTGTTCACTCGTGAAAAAAGTCCTGAAAAATTAATTTTGATCCCCAGACTTCACGGATCTATCTACGGGTCATAGAAACTTCTACAGTCGTAGATTGTGCTCGTGAATTGATCCAGTAACTCAAAAATTTGTCGAAAATCTTACGGACGGGTTCCTATAGGCCATGGAATATTCTACGGGCCATATTTGGGCCCGTTGATGACTTTGACAACTTTTTAAGAAATATTATTTTGGTCTTTTCCCACCCTTTTAAAGTCTAAACTCAAAATTTGTACACCTATTTAAGCCCCTAAACATAATTAATCAGTCTATTTACGCTCAAAACCTATTCCAAGACTTTAAACAAGGTTCCAAGAAGAGAAAAGCTACAAGAGAATCAAGAGCGTTCTTCAAAGTTCTTTAAAAATCTGAATTTCAAGGTATGTAAGGCTACTCATAGCGTTGGATTGAGTTCATCCACGCACCCCACATTTTTTTTGAAATTGAATTCGAGCGAGTTTTACCCTAAAATCTTAAATTAAAATTCTGAGTGCTCTATTGTCTTAATGAGTTTCCTGTATACACAAATGTCTTGATGATGTTCTTGAAGTTGAGTATTTGGTTGGATGCATGTTCATGTCTTTATTCACATGAACCCTAATTGAGAATTTTATTTAATTTTATGTATTATTTTGAACTGAGATTGATGGTCATATTTGAGCATGTTTAACACAGATAATTTTTTAGCATTAATATAAGTTTTTGAGTATAAATAATATTTTGAGAAAGAGTCTTGATGAGATGATGTATGTTTAATTACTTTTGATGAAATTGAGCATTTAACATAAATGATATTTGAGAAAGTATTTTGATGATGATGTAAATATATTTTTAAAATATACTTTAATGATAGAAGATAATGATGATGTTTTAAGATATTTTGTGAGTAGTATTGAGCACCGAGTTGGGTAGAGTAATTGATGGCTCAAAGCCCGAGAACTATGTTGCCCGCATAGGATAGTTGTGCAGTTAACTCTGACAACTCCTGCCCCAAAATGATGGACAAGGATGATGAAACCATGATGTAAACTTGATATCTTTACCTTGGAAAGTAATGGACTGGCGAGCAACGATGTCGCGATCGTTGTGCATCACCAACGAAGGTGGTGGGATGTTATCGGTTAGAGCAACTCCCTAATATTGCATAACTAATTTGACTGAGTTGCATACTAAAGTATCTTTTGAGGAACATTATTTTACTATAAAATCTGGATGACTAGAAGTGAGTTACATACTATTGAGTTTATTTTCAAAGTACAACTTTATTCTTAAACTTGCATGTTTTATTGAGTTAAGTTGATTTTGAGATTATCTTTGATTTTGTACTCTCCTTTTCAATTATTTTACATTCCAGTATATTCCATGTACTGACGTCCATTTGGACTGCATCGTTTTATGATGCAGAGACTGGTATTAGAGTTCATCAATAGGCACTTCATTGAGGATGTTATCGCATTCAGTTGATTGGTGAGTCCACCCCTACTTTCAGAGGATTCCTCATTTATCTTTCTTGCTTGAGTTCAATATTTTTTATTTTTGAGTTGGGTAGTCATGACCTGTCATAGTACCTTTTATATTGTTAGATAGAGGCTTCATAGACATTAAGTAGAGGTAGTTGATTGTTATGTATTTTTCAAACTTTGTTCATTGGAAACATTTATTTATGAAAGGATTTTGTCAATTGATTTATTTCTTGAATTGTATTCCTTTGTTGTTGAGTATGATATGACGTTGAGTCCAGGTGGTTCTCTTGGGGAATCAACAATGGTTCTTTAAGTGTCGGCCACACCAAGGGTACCTTTTCGAGGCGTGATAAACTTGGTATTAGAGCATAAAGTTTAAGTGTCCTAGGGAGTTTATAAATCTGTGTCTAGTAGAGTTATATTTATGGGTATGTCATGCACCACACTTTAGAAGCAGGAGGCTATATGACATTAGGAATTGTTACACTTCTTTTGTATTCTGATTCATGTTATAGAGTTAAAACTCTAGAAAATTGCTCTTCTAAATCGTGTATTACACATTTACAGACCATGTCTTCCAAATGCAGTGTAGACTCGAGAAATGCCATCAACACTAAGAAGCTTGAGCCTACTACTCAGCTTGTTGCACATGCTCGATGGGTAGAAGAGGATAAGGAGAATGATATGGAAGAATCTTAGAGCAAAAAGGTTGAGTGAATAGGACATGAGCGTAGTAAGCATAAGCAAGATAATGGAAATAGGTTTCCTTTTCTACAGAGACCCTGGAGTAATGCGCCACCACCAATGAGTGCACCCACATTTAATAGTAGATACAATCTGAGGTCAAGGAAAAATAATCCCTTCAAAGTACACAAACCTTCATCCCGAGAAAGTATGGCTCGAGGTTCTAAAGAAAAGCCATCATGTAGAGAACGTAGTAAAATCCACTTGGGAAATTGTCCAAAGGGTAATGAGGGATGCTATAAGTGTGTTCAGCTGGGGCACCTTTAGAGGAATTATCCAAAGTGAGAAAACAAATCTCAATCCTCTACACCGACACCACCAGTTGGAGAAAATCAGAGAGGGACCACCTTTGACATGAGCGTGGCCATAGACCAATTATGTTCCACGATAGTCACCTAGATCAGAATAACACTCCAAAACATTATGATAGGTATGATTTGAGTCTTTACTTTTGATTGTTATATATTGATAGATCATGGTGTTATCCCATCAGTTGTGTCTCCTTATGTGGCTAGTAGATTTGAAGAACACTCAAGTATCTTCCTAAACCTTTTTGTGTATCTACTCCTATTGGTGATGCTATTTTAGTTGAGAGGGTGTATAGAGATTACTTTGTGTCAATTTACCACAGAGGTACCATGACTAACTTAGTTGAGCTAATCAATATGTGCCCCAAGCTCTCTTACCCGAAACTTGCTTTCAATGCTATCTATGGGAGGGAAACTTATGTCCCTAAGAAGTGTAATGTCAGCACCTAAGAGTGTTATTTGAGTTCTTATAAAACATAAATAGAATTGTCATCATAGAGTTAGAAAGACTACGGTGGAAAGGAAGAGACTGATAGTTAGAGTGGTGATTGATTAAGACTTGTAACTAGAGTTATGTGTCCATTAGGTAAGGTAAGGAATGAGATGATGCATCAATTTTTGTAAGTCTTGTTGAACGAGTAGAAAGTACCATCTGATTTTCATTATAAGGTATAGAGAGATAGTTATTGATAGGATGAGATAGAGTATGCTCAACTAGGAAGAGGCCTATGTTAATGTGTTTACACCCTGCATGTTGATAACCTGGGACGATTGAAAGTTAATGATTGTGATACTTGTTGGATCCTACGAGCTAGTCTATGGGCGGTAGATGATACTATCAGTCATAGATAAGCTTCGTGGATTGAAACCAGTGAAAGAGAAAAGTTAAAGGACCTCTGTAAGTCGACCTACGAGGTGCCAGGATGAACCGTATAAGAAACCACAGCCCGTCAAAGGGTTCATAGAAAGGATCCCTGAAAGACCCAAAATTTTCTAAGATTGGAACACTTCTACGAGAGGACTTACGGTCCGAAGGTTGAACCACAACCCGTAGATGGGGTCTCATGGATGGATTTTCAATTTTAATGAAGGGTACAAAGTGTTTTTAAGGTGATAGATCTAAACTAGGCTTATGATTCTGAAAGGAGATTTTAATATGATAGATTTAAACTAGGCTTATAATTCTGAAAAGAGATAGCCATTATGAGAGTGATAGTGTTGGTTGGGGGATTTGCTTTAACAAGATTGACATAACATGTGCCATGATTAAGGTGTGTACTTTCAACAAGTGAGATACTATGAACGTGTATGTATATAACCTTTAGATGAAAATAGTAGATTAAGAATAAATCATTAAGTCAGAAAAGGCTTAAGATGTATATTTTTGAATGTGTAAAGTTGTGTGAGGCTCTAAGATATGACTACTATGAGAACTTAGATAGTATATTTGAGTTGTCAATGTAGAGTAAGCTGGTGAAAGCATTTTTTATTGCCCTTAGTGATTAGGTCGACGAGGATTTATGTATAAATGATGATGAGTTTTACCTTGTAATCCAAGACTTCTTTAGTCACATATATTGGATCTTAGAAGTTGAGTGTTAGCAGACTAAAAAAAGAGGTTAGATTACAAGAGTTATAGAAAGCGAGTAAGTATGCTTAGGTACGCCAATAAGAGTAATAAATATAGAAAGATACCCATAGAGCTATAAGAAAACTAAGAGTAGTATCTCATAAGGGAGTTCTAATAGCGATTTTATATCCTTGAGTACAGTATAACAAGAGAGTTAAGATGTTCTTGTAGATAGTGATGCCCCAATCATGTGGAGAGCTATGCTTATATCTTAATAAAGACAATTGATTTGCAGACCTAGGGAGTGGACCTTTGAGCTAAGGGGGAGATGAGGAGTTAATAAATTAAAGTGAGTCTTGAACTTTCAATAGTATCGAGTTGATCAGGATGAGGCCTTGATGCTTTTCTATCTCTTATACTCCTTATAGCTCGATTAAGGCAATACTCTATTTTTGTCATATGTATGAATGTCATGCCTATGGCCTACACTCACACACTCGATAGTGATTCATATTTATGTTAAGATCTGAAGATGAAGGGTGATAGTTGTACTTTAATCTCATGAATCTTAAAGTCTCCAACCTTATGTCATATGAGATACGACTTGAGTTTCACAGTATGCTCGACTCCATAAATGCATGATAGGTCCTAAAAGACTAATAAGATTGTATCACATTACAAACTCCCTTAGATCAAATTCGTCGAATGTATTGTACTTATTATCTTTCGCTCTAAGACCTTCCAATGATCCTTCTTTCCAGCCTTGATAGTGATATTGGTGATAGAAAATGAGTTATTGCTGATGAGTAAGGGTGGATGTTCCTTGATATGATAACTACAATGTCCTCCTTTCATTTAGATTATAGATATGGAGGAAGAGCGAGATGAGACCTTATGATGTGCAATAGATAGGTAAAGGTAGGTTGGAGTGTCTCTAGGTAAAAGCATGTTGGTGAGTCTTTGAGTGAGAGCTCGTCCAATAACGAAGGTACAAATACAAAGTAGGTTTGACAATTCATAGATCGAAGTGGTTAGTGTGATAGGCTTGAATGCGTGGTTGTTATTATGCGAGTAATGGTGTTAGGCTATTGACAACTTCTTGGAAAGGGTTTTGAGTAAGAGTAGTGATGAAATGGAGAGGACTATTAATCTTTTAATGAAAGTTTCTATGGAGGTACAAAGTTTGAGAATTAGTTTTGATGAGTATGGTCATCTTAGGAATAGTGCTTTGAGATTTAGAATTAGGCTTGAACAAAATGAGAGAATGTGGTTAGGAATATATTTGAATAGGAGTCATAAGCTTCAGGTGATGAAGTGTAATGCCATAAAAAGGATCATAATTTAGATGAGGTGCTAAGCTTGAGAGTTACCCATAGAGTCTTTAATGTTGCGATGGTCCCGTTCTCGATCAGAGTTGATTACTTCCTTCTTAAGTTCTAACGACTGATTGTCGAGATGTTTTAACGATTTGAGTTGATTAACTTCTGATGTTCTATTCGTACCTAATGGTGAGATTTTCTAAGGTAACATCTTTATTCTCAATATAACCTGATTTGTCTATTCTGATTTTGATCTATAATTATCTAGATTGGTTGATTGTGATTCATTGATCTAGTGGAGTCTCGATTGTTATTCGTACCTTGAATTCACCCTTGTTTCACTCATCATTCTAGGACAAATATTCCCAGGGGAGAGATATTTTAACACCCCACAACTATATTCATACGATTCAAATTATTTTCGCAGTAAGTATAAAAGCTTAAACCTAGTGATGCTTTTTATGTACCTATATTTTAAGGCTCATTCCTATATGTGTGAAGAGTATTAGAAGTGTATTAGGTTCATAAGAGATCCCTAGTACTTAGTCGAGTTCAAAACTTTCCTATCGATTAAGTTTTTCGCATAGATTATGCAAGGGTCAACTTTAAATTACCATAACTTTTAGCACATATATAATTAGATGTCCCATGACCTACTAAATTAAATCTCTTTGAATTAGCTTTTCAACGTAACTAATTTCATATAATTTGGAGTTTAGAGTCAAATGTTATGGTCATTTTACTGAAGACTGTCAGATCAGAGTTGGACATACCAAACCTATTATGGATCATAGATTAAAGTACAATCCATACTATTCATTCGTGAAAAAAGTACTGAAAAATCAATTTTGAGCCTCAAACTTTATGGATCCATTTACGGGTCATAGAAATTTCTACAGGTTGTAGATTGAGCTCATAGATCAATCCAGTAACTCCGAAATTTGTCGAAAAGCTTACAGATGGGTTCCTACGGGCCGTGGAATCTTTTATGGGTCGTAGATAGGCTCGTGGATGACTTTGACAACTTTTTAAGAAAGGTTATTTTGGTTTTTTTACCCTTTTAAAGCCAAAACTCGATATTGTTACACCTATATAAGACCCTAAACATAACTAATCAATCTATTTATGCTCAAAACCTATTGCAAGACTTTAAACGAGGTTCCAAGAAGAGAAAAGCTAGAGGTTCAAGAGAATCAAGAGCGTTCTTCAAAGTTCTTCAAAAATCTAAATTTTCAGGTATGTAAGACTACTCATAGCGTTGGATTGAGTTCATCCGCGCTCCACATGTTTATTTTTGAAATTGAGTTTGAGCGAGGTTTACCCTAAAATCTTAAATTAAAATTCTGAGTTTTCTATTATTTTAATGAGTTTCCTGTATACAAAAATGTCATGATGATGTTCTTGAAGTTGATTATTTGGTTGGATGCATGTTCATGTCTTTATTCACACGAACCCTAATTGAGGATTTTATTTAATTTTATGTATTATTTTGAATTGAGATTTGATAGTCACATTTGAGCATATTTAACACAGAAAATGTTTGAGTATATTTTACTGAGTCTGCATGAATATAAGTTTTTGAGTATAAATAATGTTTTGAGAAAGAGTCTTGATGAGATGATGTATGTTTAATTAATTTTGATGAAATCAAGCATTTAGCATAAATGGTATTTGAGAAAGTATTTTGATAATGATGTAAATATATTTTTAAAATATACTTTAATGATGGAAGATGATGATAATGTTTTAAGATGTTTTGGGAGTAGTATGGAGCACCGAGTTGGGTAGAGTAATTGATGGATCAAAGTCCCAGAACTGTGTTGCTCGATCGTAGGATAATTGTGCAGTTAACTCTTGCAACTCCTATTCTAAAATGATGGATGAGGATGATTGATCCATGATGTAAACTTGATATCTTTACCTTCGCTAGTAATGGACAAGCGAGCAATGACGCCAAGATCGTTCTGCATCACTAATGAAGGTGGTGGGATGTTGTCGGTTAGAGAAACTCCCTAATATTGCATAACTGGTTTGAGTGAGTTGCATACTAGAGTATCTTTTGAGGAGAATTATTTTACTATAAAATTTGGATGACTAGGCGTGAGTTACATACTATTGAGTTTATTTTCAAAGCACGACTTTATTCTTAAACTTGCATGTTTTATTGAGTTGAGTTGATTTTGAGATGAGTTACTTGAGTTGAGTATCTTTGGTTTTTTCCTTTCCTTTTCAGCCATTTTACATACCAATATATTTCATGTGCTGACGTCAATTTGGAATGCATCATTTTATGATCAGAGACAAGTATTAGAGATCATCAATAAGTGCTTTGTTGAGGAACGTATCGCATTCAACTGATTGATGAGTCCTCCCCTACATTTGGAGGATACCTTATTTATCTTTCTCGCTTGACTTCAGTTGTTTTATTTTTGAGTTGGGTAGCCATGACCTGTCATGGTACCCTTTAAATTGTTATATAGAGGCTTCATAGACATTGAGTAGAGGTTTTTGATTGTTATGTATTTTTCAAACTTTATTTTTTGGAAACATTTATTTATGAGAGGATTTAGTCAATTGATTTATTTTCTTGACTTTATTTGATTATTCTTTCGTTGTTGAGTATGATGTGACATTGAAACTAGGTGGTTCTATTGAAGAATCAATAATGGTTCTTCAAGTGCTGGCCACACCAAAGGTACCCTCCCCGGACGTGACATAAATGACATTATCAGGTGCATTGAGGGCATATGTTGCAAAAAGTTCTTTAACTACACAAATATGTGAAGTGACTCCAAAATAAGGCCATCACTCCTTGGGATTTCATACCAAGTTGTATTGAGTCAACATGACATAAAATTTCTCCACTTCTTCATTCTTTTCAATTATATTTGCTTGATTATTTTTCTTTTGCTTCTTTGAAGAGCGGCAATCAACGACTTTATGTCCAACCTTTCCACAGTTATGACAATTACCTTTAAACCTCTTTTTATACGGGTTGCCTTTTGATCTAGATGATTTCTTTCTCTTTTTGACATTTGACCCTTCTTCAATAATATTTGCTCATGCTATTGTTGATCAGTGGAAGAATAAAAAATGTACTTAGCCTTTATTATTTCATTTTGTTGTCTCTGATTGAGGCTTTGGATCCCTAACTCCCTATGTTTGAATGAAGTAATTTAGCTAAATCATGTTCATGTATTAAACAATTCACTGAATTAATATAGTATTATAAATATATTACAAACCCAATGATAAATCAAAGGACATTTATTAGTCAGTGCACCTATTGCATAAGATGATAAATTCCATATTACTAGTGTCAGTCCTGAGAAGACATGAGACGGCAGTTTGAATCGTTGTTTTGTCCCATATATGTTCATCAATTGTCTAGGCCTGCTAAACTTCATAGTCCTATATGTAATTTTTCTAAACTATGTCATGTTGCTATTGCCCCCAACTGTAGTTTATACTCCTTGATCACTAGAATATTGAATATTATATACTTCCTAAACTTTAGAAATCCAATCCCATTTGCTTAATTTCCTATTTCCGTAAAAGAAATTTCTCTGCTCCCACGTTAAATGGTTCCCTACCAAACCCAAGCACGTGCGTTTACTCGAGTTTATCAAATACTTCCTCGGTTCAATTTTTTTTTAATGTTTGTTTTTTAAAAAAAAAGCTCTTTTATTTATTTTTGATAATGGTGTAAAGTCGTTTTGTTACATATTTAGAGTATGTTTGGATTGGATGAGGAAACATCAGTTGTTCCCTCTTCTTCAAAGTAATGACATAACTTCTTTCAAATTTTTTTTGAACTTGGTGTAAAGTCAGAAGTAGAGTAATTGTATAAAAGTTTATGCACCTAGTGAGTAAATGAGGGAAGAAGACCGTTGACTTCTTCTCTGGTATTTCCTCTTCCAATTTTTTGATCCAAGACTCCGCAAATACTGAACCACCATGAGGTTAGCTCCATTCTTTATTTTTCAAATGGAAATTTTACCATTGATTATTTATACAGTATACATTTTTTGGATTGATTATGAACTTTTCTCGTGCTGTTTGATCGTTTATTTTTACGCTCATTGGACTGATTGCTTGTTGAATCCCATGATTTGCTCAAAAGTAGGATACTCTAAATACCAAATAATATTGTCAATTATCTAGTCAAGTAATCAATTCAGTTACATTTTCTTTAATGTTAATGCACCTCAGACGACTTGAACAAACGGGAGCATAAATAGATCAGAAGGCGAAAATTTTAAATGCGGTTATACATATATATGATAAACTGACTTGTCTGCTGCTTCTGTAGTTTCTTGTTATTTCATCATGCAAGTAGTTGTATGGAAAGATTCAAGCGGTTTATCACTGAATACAACTTTAATTTTCATATGTAAAGGTTGGCTTCAACTATATACTCTTAGATATGAAACTATGAGAATTGATACTTTTATTCTGTAAAACTGGGGCTAAGGGAAGAAAAAATGGAGAGGGGATTATATCCAACTCTCCCTCATCAACAAGATAAAAGTTCATGCAGTCAATCAAATGAGTTGCTAAGATTCCCTGAGAATTGGTACTTCCTTTAGTTGAAAGGGATTTCCATCTAAGGAAGAGACTTTTAATTTCTGAGATGTTGTGTCCAGCAGTTTGAAATTCAGGTTTCAAAGGTACATCGGTTTGGTACAAAAGAGAGTATTTTCCGTAGGAAATGTTTTTTTGGAAAATAAGTTGATTTCGTATTTATTTTCTAGTATTTGGTAAATAAGCCATAAAAAAAAGATGAAGTTATCTTAAGAGCATTGTTAAATTTGACCCTTCAAATCACCATTGATGAGCTCAAAGAGGGGAGAAAATTGAGAGAAACAAAAGGAGCTCAATATGCATATGAATTTCTCCTGAATTCCATATTGATACATCACATCATCACATATATTTATACAACATCAATCTGTAACTAATCACTCACATGTCACTTTCCAATTAGTTGTTAGAGATAACTAATTCCTAACAAATTATGTATAGCTGTCAACTAACTCCTTTACTGTTTTTATTTCTACACTCCCCCTCAAGTTGTGAATGAAAAATGTTCTTCATTCCTAACTTGATTAACAATTTTGCATGTTGTTGATGTCTCAAGGCCTTTGTAAAAATGTCGGTTGTTCTTTGCTTGTGATATGATCAGTTCTAACTAGTCCATCTTGTAGTTTCTCTCTTATGAAATGACAGTCAATCTCTATATGTTTTGTTCTTTCATGATACATGGGATTGACTACTATTTGTAGATGTTATCACAAGATAACTCCATTGGTAGTTGTATTGGCAGTTGTATTTTGACCTGCAATTCTTGTAATAAGCCTTACAACCATGTTAATTCAACCACTGTTTGTTCCATACACCTGTACTCTGCTTTAGCAAAACTCCTTGAAATGGTGGTTTATGTCTTAGCTTTCCAGGAAATAAGTAATATCCCCAATTTAACACAGTATCCAGATACAGATTTTCTAGATATGGGGCATGAAGCCCAATCAAAATCACAATAGGCTTTTATTTTCTCACTCCTTTTACTAGACATCAAAAGGCCTAGTCTTGGCTGACTCTTGATGTACTTCACAACATGTAGTGCAGCTTCATAGTATGATTTCTTTGGTGCATGCATGAATTGACTCAGTGATTGTAATATATATGATTTATCAAGTCTTGTAATTGTTAGGTATAGGTGTTTCCCTACAAGTCTTTGGTAAGCTCTTTTATCTTCTAGAAGTCCATCACTTGAATCAGTTGGAAAATTCAAATCATTCTCACTATTAGTAAGTCTCAAGTTTTGTTCCATTGGTGTCCATTTAGGCTTAGCTCCAGTCAAACCACTTTCTGAAATCATCTTCAAGACATATTTTCTTTGTGACATGAGTATTCCTTCACTTGATTTGGCGAGTTCAATTCCTAGAAAGTACCTCAGTTCACCTAAGTCTTTCATTTTGAAATTCCTATGTAAACTTTGTTTGGCTGTATTAATCTCTTGAAGATCAGACCCTATAATGAGTAAGTCATCTACACAGATAAGAATAACCACTAAACTGCCATTGTTGGATTTTGTAAAAAGGGAATAATCATGCTTGCTTTGTGTGAAACCAGATTTTGTTAAAACTTGTGTCAATTTCAAATTTCATTGCCTAGAGGCTTGTTTGAGGCAATAAAGGGATTTGAGTAGCCTACATACCTTGTTCTCCCCCTGACTACTAAATCCCTATGGTAAGGACATATAGACCTCCTCAGAAAGATCACCATTCAAGAAGGCATTATGGACATCCATCTGAAAAATTGACCCATGCTTAAGGGCACCAAGAGCAATGACAGTCCTTACTGTGGTCATCTTGGCCACAGGAGAGAAAGTATCATGAAAATCAATGCCCTCTTGTTGAATGTATCCCTTAGCCACTAACCTGGCTTTAAATCTTTCAATAGTGCCATCAACATTGTATTTTACTTTATACACCCACTTTGAACTAATAGGAATTTTGCCAGGAGGCAAATCTACAACTTCCCAGGTGTGGTTTTGATTCAAGGCCTCAATATCAAGTTTCATAGCATGAATCCATCTAGGATCTTGAATGACTTGAGAGTAAGAGGTAGGTTCAGGAATAGAAAAGATGGAGGTAAGAAACGCCTGGAAAGGTGAGAATAAGAGAGGTAGGACTGGATAAGATAGAGTGAACAGGTGGAGGCTGAAATAGATGAGGCTGGGGTAGTAGAGGGTAAATGAGGATGTACATAGTCAGTGAGCCAAAGAGGTGGTCTGGAAGTTCTAGTAGATCTCCTAGAAGGAGGAGTTGGAGATGAGGTAGAACTGGTAGAGGGGGATGCAGTAAGAATCGTTTCTGTTAGTGTGGAGTCAATTTGAGGAGTAGAAGAGGGGAAATTATCAATAGGAGATGAGACAATAGAATAAGGAGGTGAAGATGTAGAAGCAGGTAGAAACTTAGACTTAGGATGTGTAAAAGGAAAGGTGTCCTCATGAAATCTAGCATCTCTTCTGCTGATGAATTTGTCAGTAGCAATGTCATAAATTCTATAACATTTGTGAGTATTGGAATAGCCCATGAAAATTCCCGAAATAGCCTTAGAGGACAATTTATCAGAGAAAGTAGGATGTGTAGCATAACAAAGACATCCAAGTGTTTTTAGATGATTAAGAGAGTGAGGCTTCCTATGAAAGATTTCAAAAGGTGAGCTGCCATTAAATGTTGGAGTAGGTAGTCTATTGATGATATAAGTAGCTATAAGAATACAATCGCCCCAAAATTTCAGAGGCATGTTTTCTTGGAGTCTAAGAGCTCTGGCTACTTCCATAAGGTGTTTATGTTTCCTCTCCACAACTCTATTTTGTTGTAGAGTATGAACACAACTACTTTGATGTATAATGCCTTTGGCTTTGAGAAAGGTAGAACAAAGATTGTTAAAGAATTCATGGCCATTATCTGTCCTCAGAGTCTTAATATTAACAAGAATGAGAAGTTTTTTAGCATAGCAGGCACATCATTTTTAAGTCTAACCAGGAATGTCCAAGTCATTCTAGAGAAATCATCAACAAGGGTAAGGAAATATTTGAAACCATTATAAGTGGTGACCCTATAAGGGCCCTAAACATCTGCAACAACAAGATCAAACATAGCAGTAAATTCTGAAGTACTAGTAGGAAAAGGAGGCCTAGTTTGTTTAGCTAATGGACAAATGTGACATATGCAATGAGAAGAATCAGACAGTGAACTACTAAGCATAGGAATTTTAAGAAAAATAGAAATAGGAGTATGTCCTAATATTTGATGCCATAGATGTGATGCAGGAGTAGAAGCTTTAGCTTGCATGCACTTAGGTGATAAAGCAACAATAGGTGTTGAAGGATTAAGAATGTAGAGGCCACCCTCGTATTTACCAATCCCCTTCCCCTTGCCACTGGATAGGTCCAGAAACATACAAAAATCAGGATAGAAATGTACTAAGCTATTCAGTCTTTTTGTGTATCTGGAAATAGATAACAAGTTGAATTTGAATTGAGGAACATAAAGAATATTATTTAAGGTGTCAATATTGGATAGTTTGTAGGACCCTGTGTGTGTGATTTTAGCACTATTTTCATTAGGAAGGTGTACATAACTAGGTTTGGATGGTATGTTAGATTTGTGAGTAGATTCAAGGATGAGGACATGTGGTTTGAGGCTCCAGAATCAATAATCCAATACTCTGGTTTGGTAGTAGATTTACCTACCATATTAGCTGAATCAACTGGTGTGTTGTCCTATTCCTTTTCCTTAGTAGTCATCCTAGATTTGTCCATTATTTGCATAAGCTCCAGGTACTGAGCATTAGTCAAACCTTGAATTATGGGAACCACACCTCTAGCTCTGCTGGTAAATTCATCTCTGCTTATTGCATTGTGTGCTAATGGTTGATCATTAAATCCTTTCTTCCTGTTATTATTGAACTTGAAACCTGGAGGATATCCAATCAGTTTGTAGCATTTTTCTCTAGTATGACCTTTTAGCTTGCAATAGTCATATTTCAATTCTGAGTTAATGTTCCTTTTGAACCTTGAGTTTGATGCATTTGCAGCAACAATTGCACTACATTCTCCTTCTATAGGTGTTACACCTAGAATTCCACTTTGTACAACAACTTCATTACTATTTCGTTGGATTTCTTCTTGGATCAACATAGTATAGACTTGATCTAGGGTAGGAGTAGGACTCATCATAAGGATTTGGCTCCTTTGTGAGGTGTAAGTCTGATTTAGCCCCATTAGGAATGTCATGAGCTTTTGTTGATGCATAAAGGCAGTAAAGGTCCTAGATCTAACACAATCACAACTAGGAAAAGGTACCATAGACTCAAATTCAAACCACAGATCATTCAGTTTAGAAAAATAAACAGAAATACTCTGAATTCCTTGATCGACTGTACATATTTCTTTATGCATCTTGAAGATCTTGGTTGCATTAATTTTGTTAAACCTTCCCTTGAATGTCTCCCAAACTTTCTGAGCACTCTCAGAGTACACAATTCCTTTCCTTAACTCTTGAGTAATAGAGTAACATGACCCATTATCCATGACTGCACAATTGCATTACACCTATCCCATTGGTGTAACCTAAAATTATCCTGCAGATAGGTTTCTCTCATACATGAAGCATCAATGAATCCTACTTTATTCTTTACTAACAGCGACATCATTATAGATCTACTCCATTTTGAGTAATTTTTAGCTCCAATCAGCAGTTGAGGTACAAGAGAGATACCTGGAGTATCCAAGTGTTGCATGTACAATGGATCTGAGCACTCTCAGAGTACACAATTCCTTTCCTTAACTCCTGAACAACAGAGTAACAGAACTCATTATAGATCTACTCCATTCTGAGTAATTTTCAGCTCTAATCAGCAGTTGAGTTACAAGAGAGACACCTGGAGTATCCAAGTGTTGCATGTACAATGGATCATTGCACCAGTTGGGGGGTTGTTCGAACGAAACCTGTACTTGTAATTGATGTAGTGTTTTCCATCACAATTCAACTTCGGAATTCAGAGAAGTAGTTGGGTAATGAGGTGAAGAAGAGGAAAAGGAAGAAGAGAAAAAAGCTCATCAATTTTGGATTGTACCAGACCGAGCTTTGATACCATGTTAAATTTGGCACTTCAAGTCGCCATTGATGAGCTCAAAGAGGGGAGAAAATTGAGATAAACAAAGGAGCTCAATATGCATATGAATTTCTCCTGACTTCCATATTCATACATCACAACATCACATATATTTATACAACATCAATCTGTAACTAATCACCCACATGTCACTTTCCAATTGGTTTTTAAGAGATAACTAATTCCTAACTAATTATGTACAACTGTCAACTAACTCCTTTACTGATTTTATTTCTACAAGTATTTTTATATGTAATCTAGCAAAACACTATAAGTGTGGGGTTGGGCCCTCAAGATGGGATGGGTAGGGGTTGGGGGCGTTGGGTAAATATAATATCACTTATAGAACTTGTAACGTTTCCCCTACTTCCATTAAGGAAGTCATTTTCTTCATTTTTAAGCAACTTGGTTTCCTAAAGAAAATGTTCTCCAAGAATATTGTCCAACCAAACATGGGAAAATAAAAATGTTTTCCTCCATAGCAAACACAAATTTTATTTATTTTCTGAATTTTCATGTACATCTTGTAGTGAGTATCATGTTAACACTTCCTACAAGGAGCAGTTCATGAGGCAGTCATGTTTACTGAAACTGAAAGTTTGTTCTTTTATTATTGTCATATCCATGAGATCAAGATTTTGATCGTCAAATAAGATATTACTTGCGATTAACAATGAAATCCCTCTTAGTTTTAGGTCCTAAATATACTGAGAGAAGAATTCTGCATTTGTATTTTTGTTACCTATACATTCTTCTAATTTGATTTTAAAAATGTTTGTCGATCCATTATAGAACAAGGAGAGTATTTGGGATTTCTCTTTCCCTAATCATAATCAACATGGCAGCTATAATGGAGCGTGCTGATGAAAATCTCCTACCAGCTGTTTACAAAGAAGTCAGTGAAACATTTAAGGCTGGGCCATCTGATCTTGGTTATCTCACATTCATAAGGAATTTCGTCCAGGGGATTGCATCACCAGTGGCAGGTATTTTAGTCATAAACTATGACCGTCCCACTGTTCTTGCAATTGGTATCCTGTGCTGGTCCCTATCAACTGGTGCAGTCGGCGCTAGTAACTATTTTATGCAGGCTGGATTTTGGAGGGCAGTAAATGGATTTGGACTTGCAATTGTGATACCTGCACTCCAGTCCTTTATAGCAGATAGCTATATGGATGAGTCCAGAGGAACTGGATTTGGGTTTCTTAGTCTTGTTGGAACCATCGGTGGGATAGGAGGTGGAGCTATTGCAACTGTTATGGCTGGTTATAAATTCTGGGGTATTCCTGGATGGCGCTTTGCATTCGTCATGATGGCAACTTTTAGTATTTTTATTGCATTTCTGGTCTTTACATTTGTTGTTGATCCAAGAAAAAGAGCCAGCATAGAGCATGATAATATGAAAAACAGTAATGATAGGTACGGCTTTGCTTGTTGTAGCTTAATTTTGTTTGCTCTAGTTAAACATCGTTTAACTCCTTTCATGATCCTATCTTAGAGAGGGCTTGATAGAGAAGGAAAATACCAATTCAATGTCGATTTGGATGGAGTCCTGGAGAGCTATGAAAGCTGTCATGAAAGTGAAAACGTTTCAGTTCATTGTTTTGCAAGGTGTAGTTGGGTCCTTACCGTGGACAGCCATGGTTTTTTTTACATTGTGGTTTGAACTGATTGGTGAGTAACCTGCAAGCTGCATTTCATGTTTTGTACGCTGCCTTCTATTTTCCCAACGTTGATTGCATTAATTAGTTTATGACTGTCCATTCGTTGATTATATAAACATGAAATGATGATGCAGGTTTTGATCACAACAGTGCAGCAGCACTTGTCAGTCTATTTGCTGCAGGATGTGCTATAGGATCCTTTTTGGGTGGTGTTGTTGCAGATAAAATATCTCACGCGTACCCTCATTCAGGGCGTATCATGTGTGCGCAATTTAGTGCTTTTATGGGCATCCCATTCTCATGGTTCCTTCTTCGAATTGTCCCCCAGTCTGTGAGTAGCTACTACACATTTGCTGTGACATTATTCCTGATGGGGCTGACAATCAGCTGGAATGCTACCGCTTCAAATGGTCCCATGTTTGCAGAAGTTGTGCCTTCAAAACACAGGACCATGATTTATGCATTTGATCGAGCGTTTGAAGTTTCATTTTCTTCTTTTGCTGCTCCAGTTGTAGGAATTCTCGCAGAGAAATTATATGGTTATGATACAAAGTCTGTTGATCCGGTGTTAGGATCTGCAAAAGAGGCCTCAGCATTGTCAAAAGGCCTCTTTTCAATGATGGCGCTGCCTTTTGGCTTGTGTTGCTTATTTTATACCCCGTTGTATTGGACATTCAAGCAGGACCGCGAGAATGCAAGAATAACCGGCATAAAAGAAACAGAGATGACATGACAATCACACCTCTGTACTTTTTTTTGTTACAGTAGTTATTTAGTTCTTCTAAGTCTGTTGAATTGTCACTTATTGAAAGCACAGGTGCGGATTATTAAAAACCTCATAGACAATCTCTTAGAATATAGCATGATCGCGAATTCAATTATAGACGCATCTTGACATTTCAGCCTTCTTTCAGGAAGAGCTAATCAACTCGGATAATCTTTGTATGGATATCACACAAATTGAAATTAGTATGAAAAGCTTATAGTCTCCGTAACTAACATGACATCATCTGCTGTAATTCTGATTCTCCTCTCAAGTTTCGCTATTCTTCTTTCTGTTCCTCTTTTACTTTTTGGTATACTTTAATTTCAGTTCTTTTCTAGATGTAGTAGTTGTGCACTAACCTCTCCCTTCAAGTAGGATCTGATCATGCAAGCGAATCTTAACTTGCATTTCTACGAGAGGACATTTCTACAGCTTCAACCCGTAACTTCCTTTTCACATGACAATCTTAACCTCAAGACTCCCCTTTTATCTAAGTATTTCTTATCAACTATAAACGCAGATATTACTGAGCAATGAAGCAAATGCAAAAGAATTTATCTTGGTCTTTCCTCATCAAATTCGTGATAATTTTCAAAAAAATTATAATATACAAATGGATAAAACAAGTAAAAGTGTAGAATGAAAAGGGCGGGCAGAAATGACAATCTTAATGTCAAGGCTCCCCTTTTATCTAAGGATTTCTTATCAACTATAAACGGTGATATTCCTGAGCAATGAAGCAAATGCAAGTAAATTTATCTTGATCTTTCATCATCAAATTCGTGATAATTTTCAAAAAATAAACAAGTGAAAGTGTAGAAGGAAAAGGGCGGGCAGGAAGTACGTACAGCCAAGAGGAAACAAACGCCGTTGCCGGGGATCAAACCTGAGTCACCCGGTGACAGGCAGGAATACTTACCACTATACTACAACGACAGCTTGTTGCTTATTAATGGTCAATTTATATTATCTTTCTGTGACGTCTATTTTTTCGGTTAAATCAACCTAGGATATCTGACTCTGAGATAACGCTTCTAACTATGTTAGAAAAAGAGGCTTTCCTTAGTGACATGTGTGGAATATATTAGTGTGGATCGATCGATTCGTTCGATTTTATATATTATAAGGTTTCGATTTTTAAATATGTTAAATCAATAATCAATCAATAAGATATTTCTTTTATCGATTTTTGACCCTTAATGGTTCAGTTTTCAATTTACCCAATAATAAAATGCTCATAAAATAAATATATGACTTCTCCACTATTTTGGTGCCACCGGACAATAATATAACTTTATAGACACTCATAAAATAGAAACAGCAATAACTAACATGAAAAGAACTATCTAAGTGCAATACAAATAAAAGAATGAGAAAATACATAAAAATACCCCTGAACTTGACAGCAAAACTTACTTTAGCAATTTAACTATACGAGCGTTTAAATACCCCCCTTAACAATTTTCAAATAATTTAATCACCCCCTAAAAGCTGACGTGGCAGAGAGAGTGAATGCACTCTCTTGAAAGTGCATGAAAAGGGAAAAAAATGTTTTAATTTATAAAAATTATACACATGGCCGTTTTTTATTGGTCAATACATAACTAATACTTTAAATATTTTTTTTATATAATAACTTTTTTTAAAAAATATCTAAAAGATTTATTTAAAAACATGTGGATCCCTTTTTAAAAACTTTTTTCTTTTTATTTTCTTGCCTTCCACCTATCTTCCTCCATTAAAGGTCCTCTTCCCCACCTCTATCCACCATTTTTACTCCACTAATCTTTTAGTATTTCTCAAAACTTAACATCAATACCATATTATTAATGTCGATTTCGTTTTATATTATTGACACCAATTTTACAAATTTAAACTTTTTAAAAGTTTGAATAACCCATTTTAACTTTTTAATATTTGTGATTCAAAAAATGTGGGTCTATCAAATGAATTTTTTCAAATGGACAGTGTATGTGTGTTTTCTCTAAAGAAATATAAGTACATGTGTGTGTATGAAAATTCATTTTTTTTAAATTTCATTCTCTCACCTTGGTTGTTATCTAAAGTTTTTTTTAGAAAAAAATAAATGGTAAAAAAGAGACAAAATGAACAGTGAAGGTAAAAATGGTGAAAAAAAAGGAAAAAGAAAGAAGTGGGGGCAGGGGGCTAGAGTGGGGGTGGGGGAAAAAGAGGAAAAGGCTAGAATGGTGAAGAAAATTGAAGAAGAAAGAAGAAAGGGGACGAGGGCGGGGCGTGGGGGTGGGGAAATTAAAATGGGTATAATTAATTAGTATAAATAAATTTTAAATAATTAATTAGTATAAATTAATTTTTAAAAAGTGTTAAGAATAAAAATGATGAATAAACAAAAGAATAAATAAAATTAATGGCATGATGCTAATGTGGCACTGATGTGGCGCTGATGTGGCTATGATGTGACAGGTGAGAGTGGTGTTATGATCTTAAGGTGATATTTAATTCAGTTGAAGTTGGTAAAGGGGGTATTTAAATACTCGTATAGTTAAAGTATTAAAGTAAGTTTTGTTGCCCGTATTGTTTTTGTGAACTCAAAGTCATTGTGAAGTATGAATTGAAAGGTAAAGGGCAACGACAATACCTCGTAAGGTAGTGATATTAATATTTAATATTTATATAAGGATAAAAAAATACAACAAAAATTACAACATACCCAGTGAAAATTCATCAAGTGGAGTCTGGGAGGAAAACATGTACGCAGACCTTACCACTACCTCATAGAGATAAAGATGTTGTTTCCCGTCATCTCAAAAAATCATCTCCAAAAACAGATGACATTAAATATAAAACAACTAGAATGAATAACAAATGAAAATGGATAAAAACAATAAAAGTAACTAAATAAAATAATGGACAATAACAACACAATATATAACGACACGACTACTAACTTACTGTAACACAAGGACTAATATCATCCTACCCCTACTAGCCTTCTAACCTTCTACCCTAATACGCGACCTCCAGTACTCCTTTCTTTCTAAGGTCATGTCCTCGGTGATACGAAGTTGCGCCATATCCTGTTTAATCACCTCCCCCCAATACTTTTTTGGTCTACCTCTACCCCTTTGCATAACCCCTAAATCCATCCTCTCGCATGCACCTCCTGACAAGAGCATCAATAATTCTTCTCTACACATACCCAAACCATCTCAATCTCACTTCTATCATTTTGTTTGCCACAGAGGTCACCCCTAACTTTCCCCGAATGATCTCATTCCTAATCGTATTCCCCCTGGTGTGCACACATCCATCTCAACATCCTCATCTCCGCGACCAGCATCTCTTGAACATGTGAATTTCTGATTGGCTAGCACTCCACTTCATATATAGAAACGGTTTAACCACCACTCTATAAAATTTGTCTTTAAGTTTAGGCGGTATCTTCTTTTCATACAATACTCCAGAGGCAAGCCTCCATTATTTTGTCCATGTTGTCCCAACACGATGTGTGACATCATCGTCGACATCGCCACTACTCTGGATGATGGACCCAAGATACTTAAAGTTTTCTCTCTTGGGAATAAGTTGAGTGGCAAGCGTCACTTTAATAAGAATAAAATAATAAATTATTATAATCTTAATGGGTTATCAGTTTACCCAATAATCTAATCGTGAAATATTAAAACCAAACCATTAATCTGATAAACTTTTTTTTATATATATAACCATTAAAAATTCATTAACCAAATAGCTATAAATCAATAACATTTTTTTCAGTTCGATTTATTGGTTGGTTCAATTTTTACACACTCCTAGTAGAATATTATCTAATCAACATACCTTATATAAATACACTAGTCGCACGAATCTGTGCAAGCACGACCCAACATATGCTATTTTTTTATTTTAATTTATATGATATTGATAGAAATTTGTATATCTTTTTAAAAAATTTAAATTGTTAATTATTATGACTTCTAATGTATTTTATGATAATTTTAAAATAATATATTTATTTATTTATTTTCAATTTATTTCGCACATATAAAATTTTGCACAACAATTAAAATTTTATTTATATGGTACTGAAAAAATTTCAAGAACCATTTAAATTTTGTGTCTTTTAAATTTTTAAGTTAGTAATTATTGTGATTTATAGTACCATATACATGTTACTTCCTTAGTCTCAATTTTAAGTTGCTAATTGTTGTGAGTTACAATATTTTAATTGTTAATTGTTGTGATTTATAAAGCTTTTTATATAATTTTTTAATATATAACAAATTCTAAAAATATAAAAAGTAAAAAATAAATTAAAATAAAAAATACAATAATAAATAAAAACAAACACGTCGATAATCCGACTGAAGTAGACATGACAACCGGAAGCTCCGCATACTAACAAAAAAAAATCACAAGAAATTTTAAGAAAAGTAAAATTTAAAAATATATAAAAATGAATAAAAACAGACACGTGAATAGTCAATTGTTGCATTTGGCAGTTGAAACATTCAGAACAATCCTAAGCTGCTCAATTTTTTTTTTTTTAAATACAAAAATGAATAGAAATAGATACATTAATAATCAACTGTCTCCTTCTAGCAATTGAAACATATAGGACAATCCTAAGCTGTTGAAACGACAACCCTAAGCTACTAAATCTATTCTCTAATAAAGAAAATGTGTGTTTTCATCTATTCACATTTTCCCCCCAAATATATGTGAATTTTTTCCCGAGTGTCTAACAAAGGAGGAGGTCTAATAAACCTCTAAAGCCGACAATGTTTGTAACGACACCCACATTAATGTAGTTTAATCCATTTAAAGTAGGAGGGAGTTGGGATAAATTTTACAATAAAGTGCCATTTAGATTTGATATCTATAGACAATCATAGGGTATAGACAAATTGATGCATTATATATTGTTTTGCATCTCATGTTAAATAGGACAGAGTGTATCATGGTTCATACACACACAACATGCCCGTGATAGTACCATACCCAACTTTGTCAGAAAACAAGTTACGTACTCCCTACAAAAGATGTTCAATTTACCGTCAATTCACTATTACTGCAAAAGAGAACCCCATATCCTTGAGTTGCTGCCTATTCATGATTCCACTTGTAATTTTTCCTATCATATATGCAAGTAATATCTCAAAAAAGGCCACTGAATCATAAAAAATCTTAAGTTATTAAACTTTATTTTGTATTAATAAGATTATTCAATCTAGTGTTTTTCTCTTATAAAACTACTTATTCTAATTGGTCCTTATCAGATTGTGAAGAGGATTGGAAATGTTGCGTATGAGCAAGAGTTATCTTCTGAGTTAGCCGCGATTCACTCAGTCTTTCATGTTTCAATGCTGAAGAAATGCTTGGAAAATCCTTCATTGGTAGTCCCTATTGAGAGTATCAGAGTGAAAGATAGTTTGTCATATGAGGAGGTTCCAGCTCAGATCTTGGATTGTCAGGTTCACAAATTGAGGATCAAAGAGATAGCCTCCGTCAAAGTCCTAAGGAAGAATCAATTTGTTGAGGAAGCCACTGATGTCAGGCCAAAAATATATATTTTTAGTCATTATTTACCTCATATTTAATACTTTTATTTATCCGCTTTAAGCATAAATTTTATGGATTGTGCTAAATAGTGTATTTTTTGTAGGATTAAATTAATGCAAAAATGAAGATATTTGGATCTCAATCAAATTAAAAAGGAAAGATTACAGAAGAAAAATCAAGCAGACAACTTAATGGATAAAAGTGAATACAATAATATATATTATTATATATGCATACATGTGCCTGGCAGTTTCCAATTTCAATTGTAACGCAGTAAACGAATCAACTTTTTCCCGGTTTTGGGTTTCTCAATTTATTTTCGACTCAATTATTTTATTTTGGGGATTTTTCCTACACCTATAAAGTATTCCTAAAATTAGGTTTTACATAACTTTTCACCTAAAGAGAAATAGGAGGCGTCGTGGAGGCCGGAGAATTTTGGTTTCGTCTTTTCTTCTCTATTATTATTTATTTTTATATTTATCTTTGAATGATGATTTGTGGTAATTACTTCATGTCTATGTGGAGTTAAACTTCTCATTCTAAGTTTATGGTAGATAATAAGATGATTGTTTAGGCATTATTAAGTCGAAATATTTAATTTTAGCATAGTTACTCCTATATTCCTTTAATCTATATTTCATAGTCTGGCCAATCATGGAATAAATATGTTGTTTGCTCTGGATTCGAGAGATGTTGGAGTGGATAGAACTCATGGTATAGGGAGCTTGTTCGTCTAGAAGACTAGCTGATTCGTGTATAGGAGACTTGTGACACCTACCCATCCACCTCGCTTGGTTCAAATACAAGAAGATAACTTTAATGTATTTTCATTGATCATGTCTATGCACGCTCAATGATATAGTTAGGTTACCAATGAGAGTAGGCCGGTAAAGGCGTTCAACCCTGCTTAGGCAAATTAAACTTTGTGAATCAATAACTAGATAATCAAATAACTAAATGAAATTGATGATAAACATGATTATTAGCTAAACCATAATCTTAGTTTGATTCATTCATTGATTGTGTAAAAATATTTCTTCTCTTGGTTAATTGTTCATCGTTTAAATAAGTAATTAGAATTAATATAACTTAGTAAATAATTAATCGACAAGCCCTTTGGGTTTGACATCTCGACTTTTAGAGTCACTATATTACTTGGGTTGACGATGTACACTTGTGTATGCTAGAAAAACAACAACCATGTGGGAAGACGAGGAAGATATGAAAGCCAAATATCCACATCTATTTGTGCCTAGTGATGAGAATGTCTAAGGTAGTGTCCTCACCCTTGATGTGCACTAAATTGTCTATCCTACAATTGATGTTTGAATGTCTAGAGAGCTTTACTGGTTGATTGATTGGTTAAATGAGTCTTGGTTGTTATTTGTGCATCAAGTCTATCTTTATTCACTCTTCATTCGAGGATGAATGATTTCAAGGGGAGATGATCTTACACCCAGTAAAAATAATCAAAATACTTCTAGATGAGATAAGTGTCTTCCCAAAATCTTTTGGCAAATGCAAGGCCAAAAGTGCGATTAGAACAAAAAATTATGGAAAAATAATCTTGGTTGATTTTTAGAGCGATCAGACCAAAAGATAATTTTTTGGAACAAAAACGTAATTCTAGAAAAGTGCGCGATATGTCAAAATGTGGATTTGCACTTGATGATGATTCTAATATTTTCTAGGAGGTTAGAAAATCTATCAAAAAAAATTTGGAAAAAAATATACAAGTACATGACAGGTCCGCGTCGCGGATCTGTTTCACCTACCTGTACCAGCAAAATTTAAAATCTTTTGAGGGGCATTCAACACATTTTTTACCCATTCTAAACTTAATCCACAACCAATATATGTCGCTTTCGGCCTAGAAAGGGTCCCTTAGGGCCTAGACGTGACCGGCGAGTGGGAAACCCGAAGGAACCCCAAACAAGCCTCATAGCATATCATTACACATCT
>JBCEWC010004499.1:0-27171 GCA_038996855.1 Solanum aculeatissimum | reverse complement strand
TCTAATTTATGCCAAGATCCTCATCTTATTTTTAGGGATTGGTTCTAATTTTTAGGGATTGACTTTGATTAGAATTTATTTAGCTTAAATTTAGGAATCCATCCAGTTTCCATTTTTATTTCTAACTGATTTTGTATGAATCGACACTTGTGAATCATGTGCTATTAGTGTATCCCGAAAAACATATTTTTAAGGGATTTTTGTAATTTTGCAAAGGATGGGATAAATTTAAATTAGTTACCCAAATTATGAAATTTGTAAAATTTTTACTATAAATACATATCATATTTTGTCTGATTACTTAGGATACTCTTGAAAAATTCATCTACTATGATATGTGGATATACAAAAATTCATGTAAAAAGTTTTATTTATTTAAAACCAGAGAAAGTAACTAGTACTAAAACATTTTTCTACTGTAAGAAGATATATAGTCTTCAATCAAATCATTTAAAAGATAGATGAAAGTAATTTAGCTCGAGCGTCTAGTACGATTTATGCTATTACATACTATAGTTTTTCTTTGAATTAAAGTGACAAAAACTATACAAAAAGGGAATAGTAACAACCACCCGTTTGGGGTGTAGTACATAAAAAATAACTTCAAATATTTATAAAATATTTTTTTTTGTCTCTTTCCTTCCGCTTTTTCCACGTTAGCTTTCTTTATTTTAAGAGTTTGTTGAGCTTTTTGTAGATCAATGTTACTATTCGTCTTTGCATCATTTGCTAAAAGCAACAAAATATATAATTATACTCCTCAATATATTAATTGAGTGTACGTAAAATAGACATCCAAGAATATACGTTTTGTTCTTTTCTCTAGACGTCATAGATTGACTATAGTTAGATGTAGGCATTTACCAAAAATTAACTCTTTTCTTGTTCAACAAAATTTTCTTCTTCTATTAATAGGAGGCTCTCTTGCCCCGAATTATATCAATGTTTTACTAAATATAAAAATTTCTACAATTCGTTTACACTTTGTTTGGACGATTTTTATTTTTATAAAAACTAACATGTTAAAAGTTAGATAAATTATGAACATATCTTGATATTCCGTGTTGATAAATTATGTTCATATGAAGGATGTACTATCATCATTTGCTTAAATTTTGGTTAGAAAGAATTATTTTTGCAAAGATCTTAAATAGGTATACTTTCTGTATTTTTATTTCTCTCATATCTAGAAGAAAGTAGATTTAATTTTCTGAAAACAAATTTGCTTGCTTGCGTTGGTGTACAATTCTCTGTTGTCCTTTTCTTAGCATTAAGGAGGATAGGGAGGAAAAAACGGTGTAGTGAATTAGAGGAAATCGAATCTTTATTAATAAGATAAAATTTAGGTAACTAACAAATTAAGCTAATGAAATTTCTCAACTTTCTATGTTTTTGGCTTTTTGCCTCATTATCTATGGACAAAGTATGAATTTCCTCTGAATTATGTTCTCTATATAGTATAATTCAAGATACATTTTATGTGCATATGTGTTTGTATCAGTTCTAATTGAGTTTGTGCGTAATAAAAACACAAAAAAATAATTAATGTGTGCACATTAGTTTTAAAAAAATGGAGATTACTCAGTCTGACATGAACTAAAGTATCTATTATTGTAGTTTTGATTGATGTTTTATAAGAGATTAAATGGTGATAATTGATTTATCCATTTAGGTTATGATAATGCAATAAAAAAATAGCTTGAGAAAATTTATGGACAAAAAAATTAAGAGCCAACTTCACTAGAATCTTTTTATAATCCTAAGATGAAAATTTGTTCTACATTAAGTATTAAACTATTTTTAATTCATGTTTCATGATAATTCTTAATGAAAAGAGTTTAGTTTTTTTTTTCATGTTCGTGAAGAAGATAAAAGAATTATGACTCAGAATGAAGAAAAATATTACGGAGAGAAAAATAATAATTGAGAATGCAAAAAAAAATTAAAGTGTATGTTATTGATACGGGAAGGAGAAATATTTATTCGAAAGTTTATCTTCTTAATCCTATTAATTTCACAAGTGTATTGCACCCAACAATTTACTGTATTTTCATATCATCTTTTATTGATTGAAACTATTTTAAATTTCCTTTTTCCTTCTCACTAGGAAATTTTGAAATGTTGACTATTCAGTTCAACAATTCATAAATCTATGAAATTGATAATGTACTTTTAAAAAAATATCTCAAAACTTGATAATATATGTTTCTTTGCATAGATCAAATTTTACTTATAAAGTGGAGTTAGTCGATATCATGTGTGACTTACTTTTATATACACAAGTTTTTAAAAAAAAATATTTTTTTTTAATGTGTATTAATATAATTTATTAAATTAAGCAATATTTATACATAAGAGATCTTATAAATAAAAATGAATCGATTTTTATAAAAATATACTACAAGAATTAGATATAGTGAATAATCGTACCACTTGTGAAATTTTAGCATAGGAAAGATTGATTTGTTGGTGAGATGCATGGAAAATAGTTTTTCTTATTCCATGAAAATAGAAATTAATTGATTGTTTTATAGATAATAATCTAAGTGTTATCACAAATAAATGTTCTTGTAAAGACATAAGAAAATGAAAGTTTAAAAAGAAGATTAATTATTATTTACAGATATATGAACTTGAAAATATTAATTAATGTAGTGATGTTGGGAAGAAAAATAGATTTGCTATGATACTAAGGAAGAGGATGAAAAGATACTATGAAGATTCAATGTCCAATCATTAATAAAAATAACTAAAGTAAATAAAAAAATTGTGATCGTTTTTCATACTAAAATATATCATAAACTGATTTTATTTCTAAAATTATATTTTTTAAATAAAATATTATCAATAGTACTAAATTTTAAGTATTTTTTTAGTTATTCTCAATCTATGCAATTATAATATTTAACATCTTAATTATATTCTTGTCAATATCATTTTGATTCATAATTTTTTTACAATATTTTTAATCGTATTAATCTTTATGATTTATATTGTTTCATAAAAAATAATACGTTATTCTTTCATTATAAACTACTTAATCAAATATTATTTTGTAATATTAAAATTATTTTATAAAGACATGCATCACTTGACTCAATAATCACGTGCATCACACGTGTTGAAAAACTAGTTATTTTAAATGTACTTTCTCCACTATATTTTACTTGACCTATAAAATAAAAATAAGTGTTTCAATTTACTCATCCATTTTCACAAATTAAAAGAATTTTATTAGTACTTATTTTTCATACTATTTTACTTTTAAATAAGTACACAAATTAGTAGTAGTCAAATCTAGAGTTACAAAATATTCGTGATAAAATTAGTTTAGTAAAATGCGCATCTAAAGAATGTGTCAAGTCAATAGAGCGTATTAACATGACAAAGATAAAACAGTAAGCTTATTTTGGAGCATAATGTCATATTTTTTTCACAAAATATTAAAGTTCATGTGAACTTTATTTTTTTTAGTCAAAATTGAATAGTTTTTTATGTGATATATTTAAAATAGGATTACTTTAATATAATAATTTAAAAAAATTATGTGATAAATCCAAAAATAAATGAACTCTCCTCAACCTTACTCAAAATTATCTTAAAAAATTATATTATGTATTTAATAGAATTAATTTTAAAATTTGATGAAAAATAATGACTAAAAGATGAGGGAAGGAAAGAAAAAAGAACGGATTAGAGAGAATTAAAAGAAATTTGAAGTCAAATTATAGGATGAATCAATATTATGCCAATTAAATTATTTTTTCCCCATAATTAATAATAGTTCTAACTTATTTACCATTTAGTATTACCCAATCAGAAAATGGGACGACAAACAGAGATATATCAAGTCAAATATGAATACGAATTACGAAGCACCGGTTCACCACCCAACAACTCGACCAGGAGGAAGGACTCGTGTCACAATTGGACTCTCCTCCTTCCTGCATTTAAGGCACGAGAAAAGCTGAGTAGAATAAAATACTGGAATTTCCCCCAAAATGCATTCACTTTGACCCTGTAGAGATACACAAATTGAAACTCCATTAAAATGGAGAAACAAGTTTTGGATTATGTGTTGATACCATTAGGCCTCCTCTTGATGATTTCTTATCACTTGTGGCTTCTTTATCGCATCATTAAACATCCTTCCCATACTGTAATCGGCATCAATTCCATCAATCGTCAATTCTGGGTTCGCGCTATGATGGAGGTGACTCTCATTAATTTTCCGATTCTGTTTATTAATTTAGCGACGAAATTGAATCGAATAGTTGTTGCATGCAATCGATGAATGTAACAGGATCCGTCGAAAAATGGAGTTCTAGCAGTACAGACGCTAAGGAACAACATAATGGCTTCAACGCTTTTAGCATCTACGGCGATTATGCTCAGTTCTCTCATCGCCGTTCTAATGACCGGCGCAAGCAAAGGCGGCGGTTCTATCAGTACTCATATTTACGGTGACAGGACGGAGCTTTGCTTGTCGATTAAGTTTTTCTCGATATTGGTATGTTTCATGGTGGCGTTTCTGTTTAATGTGCAATCGATCAGATATTACAGTCACGCTGGCGTACTCATCAACGTGCCTTACAAAAAATTAGATTCTTCGAGACATGGCGTTACGGCGGCGTACGTAGGGAGGACGGTGAATAGAGGCAGCTATTTCTGGTCACTCGGCTTGCGTGCTTTTTACTTTTCGTTTCCACTATTTTTGTGGATTTTTGGTCCTATACCTATGTTCCTCTGCTGCGTTTTCCTGGTTTTTATGCTGTATTTTCTGGATGCTAGTTATGATGTTGGGTGGGTTACACCAACTGATAAGGAGACTCAGCAGCAGACTGCTTAAACAGAGAGAGCACTTTAGATTCAATACAAGTTGAATTAAACTGCGATCTCAAATTAATATTAATCAGTTTTTATATTTTAAAAGAAAATAGGGGAAAAGAATTACAATTGAGGAAAAGAAAATGCATGGAATTTTAAAATATTTTTATATTTTAGCTGAAAACAATGCTTGGGGAAAATAGCCCAAAATTTTGTTACATTGAGAAACTGAGATAGATATACCGTTTAAAGGTAGACAAGTGAATATACTGCTGTCTTCTTTTCCATCCACTTTTCTCTTGTACTTTTATTTGTCTGACAACAAAATAGGCGATAACAGTTTTTAATTTTGTTAATAAATTTCACAAATAGTTAAATTAGAGTTTGTTTCTATTAAGGACTTCAACATTTACATAATAAAGTGATTGTTACTAGACATTTTCAAATCAAATTTTGGATATCTTTCGCCACGGTTATTATGTATATAAAAGTTTATTCATTTAAAATATGTAAATCTTTAATTGGACACATTAAGTTGTAAAATCTTATGATTGTCTCAATTAAGGTTGATATGTATAATTTGAAAAATGACATAGTTAATTAACTTAACTAATTAATAAATGCTTAAGAACATGCACAACTTATTACTTTTTTTCAAAATTTGAATGACTATACTTTTCAAAAGTCAATTTGATTAATTTTTGAAGTTAAATTAAATTAAATTAATTTGATATTTTAAAATTAAAATTTAGATATTCAAAAATTATAATAAACTAAATATTAATTTCAACTTTTTTCATATCAATACGAGAAAAAACGTAACTCTTTATGTAGTATGACTCTAAAATGAAAATTGCAACAACTAAAAAGGAAAGAAAAGAGTATCATGTACTCAAATATTTATCTAAAACAATCATAATTCAAATATCTAAATAAAATTTAATAACAAATCTATTAAGAGCTCATCATATATCAAGCCAATAAAATATACAATTAGCTGATGATGTCTTTTAATTTCTACTGGGATTACGAGGCAACCACCAAATTCCCCCTCTCCCTGCCTTTAAAGCCAGCCGGAACGGGAGATGTAGAATTTATAGACTTAATATATACCGCGTCACTTCAAATAAAAAAAAACTCAATTTCAAAATGGAGAAAGAAATTCTGGATTATGTGTTGGTACCATTAGGCCTACTCTTCATGGTTGCATATCACTTATGGCTTCTTCAACGAATCCTTAAAGACCCTACTCACACCGTCATTGGCATCAATTCCATCAACCGTCGCTTATGGGTTCTTGCTAGAATGGAGGTTAATTACTTTGTCTTCAATTCACAATGTATTTAACTATTAATAATTAATCAATGAATGTAACAGGAATCATCGAATAATGGAGTTCTAGCAGTACAAACGTTAAGGAACAACATAATGGCGCCTACGCTTTTGGCATCTACAGCTATTATGCTCAGTTCTCTCATCGCCGTCTTAATGACCGGCGGAAGCAGTGGCCGTTCAGTAGGATTTCACTTGTACGGGGACAAGAGCGAGTTTTGCTTGTCAATTAAGTTCTTCTCCATATTGGTATGTTTTATGGTGGCGTTTCTGTTTAATGTGCAATCCATCAGGTATTATAGTCATGCTAGCATACTTATCAACGTGCCCTACAAGAAACTGGATTCTTCGAGGCATTGTGCCACGGCGGAGTATGTAGGGAAGACAGTGAATAGAGGAAGCTATTTCTGGTCACTTGGATTGCGTGCATTTTATTTTTCGTTTCCACTGTTTTTGTGGATCTTTGGACCTATTTCTATGTTTCTCTGCTGCATTTTCATGGTTGTCATGCTTTATTTCCTGGATGTTAGTTATGATTATGGATGTGTTGCGCCAGATGATGAAAACGCCCAGCAGAATGCTTGATGACAAGGTTTAGGCATCTTCATGTCAAACCATATTATTTCGTGTGATCCTATTAATGTGGGTTGGGTGTACTATTAGTACTAGTGGTAGAGAGAGTGAGAGCAGTTTAGATTCAATCCAAGTTGAATCGTGTAATGCATCTTCAATAATGTGCTTCGGTTTTGTTCTATTCTTTTAAGAACTATTGGTATTGTTGGTGAAGAATAAGGTTGAATTTCTCGAACTTGGTTCATCTCTTCTGTACTCCAGTTAATAACGCTGCTTGCCTCAGCAATCCAAGTTGCATAAACTTATGGTCTTTATTTTTAAAATTTTTGTTTTCTGGCGGGCTGCAGCCCTAAATCCTAAAAATGACGACTCGTACATCATGCATTTAGGTACATAAAAAATTAACTAGTTGAAGTAAAATCGAAGACACTGCATGTGAGGACTTCCCAATCTTAGGCTGCAGTCCGAATATTAAAGGTGGAAATAGGGAACCGTGACTAATTAATTAGCTAGATCACAATTTTTTCCATTTATTAAAGAGTGAAGTATAAAATCTCTACATTTTTGTACACAACGAAGTTACTACTAAGTACACCCCAATCAAGGCAACTAGGCAACCTAGTTCAAATAAACTGACGTCATCCAGAATCGACTAGTTGACTTAATCAAAACCAGCAAGCTTAAATATATACAGTACATCAGAATGAGGATCAATCAAAAGTTCCCCATAACTATAACATCCGCCGCTGAGCAACCTCGAAGAGGTCTCATATTTGGCTTGACACACTGCCTTGCATATGACCACATGCACTTCACTGAAAATTATTGCTTGCTAATATTGGACATATTTTCTAATGGAACCTTCTCCTCAAGGCCCCCTTTAGAACGCCAAAACATCGGGAAAATCATGCAGCTGAAAACTGAGTACATTTCCTCATGTGCAAGCTAGATCTCAGTTGTAAAAGTACCTAGTCAAATAGCATGAGATGCATCCCAACGTAACTGGATATATACTCAGGCTATACAATATGCCCCGAGTCTATTGAATTAATTATTAAAATGTGATAGTAAGGAAATATACCAATCGACCAGTTGTACTCCACGTTTAGCAAGTTTTAACTGTTCCATCAGACCAATTGCAGGCAGCGAGAAGCGGTTTCAAATGTCAATCCCAGACTACCAAAGGCACTTCTCACTACAGGATGGAGATATGAAAAACCTACCTGGCACAGGCACCTTTCAGGTCAATACATCTGTTAATTTAAGCTTAAGCTTCATGTTACCAGCTTGTACTAATAGCTCTTCTCGAGAAGGATCGACTTTCAGGACTAAAGCTTGCTTGTTAAGTGAAGCAACATGGACTGAATCACCAACATTGGGAAGTTTCCTCCTCTCTGCTGCATAGGCAAAACAGATCATTACCAACAATAGTGGATGTTTGATCCATGTAAAATAAGAAAATATAATAGATGCTAGCAAATCGTTGCCAAGCAATAATGATCATCACATAAAAGAAAGAAAAAAAAAATTATGCTACCTGAAACAGGCAACCTGGATGTGCTGGTGGAGTACGCAGCAGGAGTTGCTTCTGAAATTTCACTTTTTTCCTGTTTAGCTTCACTCTTCATAGCTGATGTGTGTCCATTGCTTCCCAATATTTTCTGGGAGGGTTGACTAGAAATTGCACGATATTGTCGTGCTATCCTTTGAATGGAAGATCGTGCTACTGCTGCCGCCTCAGATATTTCCTGTACCTTTCGGCATCTTTGATTAATGCTGTGTTCTTTCACATTTTTTTGGGCAATAAGCAACTTGTGATGGAGACCTTTAGTGATCCTAAACCAAATAGGCACACAACAAACACACGTGAAGTGAGATTTTTGATAATTTACTGCAAGAAAAAAGAGCAAAAGGCTGCCGAGGGAAAAACAATCCCTAAAGAAATGCAATGTGAAATCTTCTGTAATTTCTTTTAAGAAGAGCATTTCTGGTAATAGCATAGATTAGAACTGCTTATACAAAATTTTCCAGTGACCATCAGCATATCTAACATAGATCACAAGTCAAATTCTACTTGAAACCTTTTCCATCAAACAGCCACCGGATCTGCCACCAATCTGAACATTCCCAACTACTACTGCTCCCACTATCATAACTTTCATGATTTGCTCTCTGCTTCTGCAGACCAGCCAGACTTTTGTCTTTATTTCCCTGCTTTTGCAGGTGAGAGTTACCGACTTACTGTAGATATCCTATTTTAGTTACCGTCTACTACCCCATTTCTTTCCTTTTTTTCTATTTATAAACACACACTCTCACTCTGCTTCTTAAGTTCAGGTTGAGGCTATCTCAGTAACTAGGAGGAGGTATCTGATAGCCATATAGCGCAGCTATTTATTTCCATTTTTAACTTGTTGTTTCTTGATTTAGTTGGATCAGATCCTTTTGCAAATCACCTATCAACGATGAGAAGTTTGAGGTCTATAATGGAACAAAATCAATCTTGAAACAGTTTCAACGACCAAAACTACTGCATAAGGATAGATCTATTTTGGTGATTACTGAGGGTATATCGGAATCAGCTAATGTAATTACTGAGGGTATATGGAATCAGCTAAGGTAAGCACAGGATCCTCACTTAAGAAGACGTTGTGACTCACAAACTTGCTCATGAAAGTTCTGCTTAAATCTCTCCATGTCAAGTATGACCTGCATTACAAAGTTAACAAAAAGTCTGAGAAAAGCACCTGTTAGTCAATACAAACAAAAGGGCTAAAGAAAAACAGATTTGCGCATGTTCAGATTCACAAATTTGATGTCATAATGACGTATTATTGTGTTTGAGTTAAATACTTTTCTTACACATAATTCTAACACTAAAGCATACGATGAGAAAGCAACTTTTGCTTTCGAGAACCAATTGAAATTACTAATGAAATTAAAATCAACTGAAGCTAATTAAAGGTCCGCCAAATTTCTTGGTGCGTATGTTTCTATGGAGTGGCAATAAATCCAGGGATTTGGTAAGCAATCTATATATGTAATAAAAATAGGAAATTATATTATCTTGTCTAGAAAAGTCATTTATTCACTTCAACTTTACAGGCGTCGTATCACCCTGCTGTTCTTGTTCAAAGTATTACCTAGTACCCACAACCGAGAGCCAACGTGGCAAAAAAATTATCTTCACCTTCCTATACCGCGTGAGAGGAAAAAGACATTAAAAGCGGACTAAAAATGTACATATGTCACTTTTCAATTGGATGTTATACAACTTAATTATTTTGAAAAATCACTTCTTTTTCTCGACTCTTTTCTTTTTCTTTTTCATCTTCCCCATGACGGCTTTCTTTAAAAAACTCACCAGTGACCACCATTTCAAGATTACAGCCACCACCTTACCTCCCCACTTTCTTCACAACACCACACGTTTCACTTCCACCTTCAGCAACTCGTTTTTGACGGTGCCATTTTTTCCGGAGAGATGGGTTCTCTATCCTTTTTGGATCTGAAGTATGGTTTTGTATGGTGCCAAGAAATATAACGACTTCTTTTGGAGTCCAAAATCAGGACATTGAGTACGTCCCATCGGAATCCCACGCAGGAGCTTTTTCCAGTCCCCGATTACCATATTATAGTCAGTTATACTGGTTACTGTGACTCCGGTTCCATCACAGCTTTACACTGACGATATAAAATAACTACTAGATTTGTATCTAATGTGTTTCTTTAAAAAAAAATTAAGAAATGAAGAAGCAAGATAAGGAAACGATTGATTCTGTTTCGATCTTTAAGATAATCTACTTTTGAAATCATATGATTATCCGAATAACTAAAAGTTGTTTCCAATTTGACTGGTGAATAGTCTGGCAGTGGCGATATGTTTGGCAGTAAAAGAGATGATCACTTACTTTGGGTTCATTTTACCATAAGCTGCTGAAAATAGAATGAAACAAAGGAAGGAAAAGCAGTGAAAAAATATAACAAAGCAGCAATTGACGCGTGGGTCCGCATGCAAAACATGACCCAGCACAAGACTGGTCCTTTATTTTCAAGGAGGTACTAGTTTCACTTTAGACAATAATAAGGGGTAAGAGGCTTTCCATAAAGTTAAGGTGTGTTAATGACTTTTTTAGACAAGTTCAAGGAGCAACTTATATATTTTTCAAAAAAAATTTAAGGATGCACATTAGCATTATAAGCCAACTATTAACACGCCATGCAAATCCTTTAACGATTATAAGTATCAACACCCTGATACCTAAGTTAATGGTATCATATGTAAGTACCTCATTGATTTCTGCACTAGCAGCTCCATAAAGCTCACGAGCCTTGTGCACAATGATGTCAGGTATCCCGAGCCTTTCAGCTATATTGATTGCATTTGACCGTCCTGCAGTTGGAGAAGTCTGAAAATCAGAATACAACCAAAAAATCAATGACACAAGCACCTAATGATAATAAGACATCAAAGCATCAAAAACTATCTATAGTAAGTTTTGAATTGTCCCATGAATCGAGAGAATATCCTCTGATATTTGTAAATTGATAATGTAATACACAATTATCCTTGATTTCTCTTGTCGTTGGACCCCCAGCCCCTTTCTCCCAGTCACATAAAAAGGTAACCGGATAAGAAGTACATCCGCTTAACCCAATCCCCGTTCAAATATTTATTAATATGAATTATGCAGATAAGGAAAGTGCATAAGAAGAAATTTTAAACACATGCTAGAGCACAATATACAGAAACAATGAAAAAATAACGGTGAAACAAGAAAGCTCTCGACTCTGCCACTACTAAGTAGGTCCAGTTTTGAAGCTGGAGTGAGCATTTACATATCTGATAATGCAAGGTACACTTGAACCAGAGTAAACAACTTATCATAGACAGCCTGCACTTTGTACAGAATTGTGCAATCCCGAAACTCGTGGTGATTAACTAAATCATAGTGCACAATTATCCGGAGTATACCATGGCTTTACTTGGTGACGAGCTGAAAGCAGGTTATCTGAGGAATATCTGGTAATGATTGTAGGTGTAAAGGTCCTGAGAAGTATAATAAATAGGAAAACTGCATTTCAAGAATATTTTGTGACATTGAAATTGTGCCTTGCAATATTTGATCTGGGACCAAAGAGGTATCTTATTACTTTTTAAGCCCAAGCAAGAAGTATCATTTCTTCTCTTCTTTTTGCCACAAGAAGTAACATGACATCCTATGATCAGTCATATAAGAGACTCCACAAGCTAATCAAGAAACTACCACATGGATACGAGGACAACCTGGTATTCCCCAAAGAATCCTATAAGTTGGTTTCAACTTCATTTCATCGAACTCCATACATGCATTTTCAAAGGCACGATTGCTGTCAAGAACATTGTAGCATCATGATGTTAGAGGAGATAAGACTTTTGCCTAATATAAAAGTGCCATCTTAGCAGTGAGCACCTGTATTTTAGGGTTTTAAGTTCTCCATGATGTGTTGTAGCTATAGTCAACAAACTCCCAGATTCTGCAAATGATTCCAGTAATGACATTCCAAGTGCAGCTCCTTCTAGAGGATTGGTCCCTGCCCCTACCTACAAGATGAAGAATACACACTATGGTCTTTATGAAGGAAAATGTCCATTCATGCCATGCATGAATTCACTTGTTCATAGCAATAATATGGCTGTCTCTGGAAGAAAAATGAACAACTGCTGAAGTACATACTTCATCTAATAGCACAAGCGACATATCTGTTGAGTTAGACCGGATTTTCTGCAGATTTGGACAAGAAATCATATTAGATTTCTGCAATTGGATCTAAGATGAACACCTTAAAACCATAGATATTAACTGTAGCTGGTGAATAACTGTCAATGATATCATTAAAGACGCATGCAAGAGTTCAACTAATAGATAAATGCACTGAATTGGATTGGATTTGTCTTTGATCAAGAATGGTCACAATAAGTTTAAGCTTAGGCTACATTTTAAATGAAACACTCAACCTCAAATGCACTGAATTGGATTGGATTTATCTTTGATCAAGAATGGTAACAGTAAGTTTAAGCTTAGGCTACATTCTACATGAAACATTCAACCTCAAAAATTCATAAAGTTAGTTTGAATATTGACTTTGGGAAAAGGAAGATCTTAGGAAAAGAAAAGCCAAGAGAGCATTTGAAAAGGGAGTGGAGCATTTCCTGAAAATATTTGCAAAAACCATCAAGCATCATGGACAACAAATAACCTAATATTGGACAAAGATCTAGCACTTCATAAAACCATTGAGGTATGATGAGCCAAATTCCGCTAAATCAGTCCATCAAGGTAGCTGATAGCCCGTACAATGTGCAGGATGCTAAAGAATTCCTAGGAAGCAGAAACAATTTATTATAACATTAAGTATCTTATAACTATACCAACTGATTCAGTAAGTAAATCAAACAAGAATTGAGAATGTTAGGCAATTCGAATCTGCATGGTTACAACTTTAACATCACATGCCAGTCAGCCATTATCTTCTTTATGGCGTCAACATATGAACTGTTTTCTCTGACAGCTCTATCCAGGGATGTTCACTATTTAGCAGAAATTATTAGCTAATGTTTTCACCTTTTGTCCCACATCATTCAATCTAGATACCTTTCATGGAATAAACATGACCCTAAGTTATCAAACACCTTTCAGTATTTTGAATTCCACTTTACCAGTTTGATCATTTATAACTTTGCAAAATGTTCTCTTCCTTTAATGCAAAGATATGGCACCTAGACCTAACTCAATCCCAAAAGCTAGCTCAAGAGGGGAGGATTGTCCAAATCAATATAAGGAGTCCAATTTCCCATCCCTCTATCGATGTGGGACTTCTTAACACTCCCCCTGAGGCCAGACCTCAACTAGAGCGTGAATACGATAATATGGGAGGCCAACATCGGTGAACAAAGAACTGGCATGGGCCTAACTTAACGCCAAAAGCTAGCTCACGAGGGGAGGATTATCCAAGTCCCCATACAAGAAGTCCAATTTCCCATCCCTCTACCGATGTGGGACTTGTTAACACTTAAAAAAGAGAAGCCCTTGAACCCACAAAAATGACAAGTTTGATCAACTTGAACCTCAAAATATTGAACTACGCAAGGGAAATCCAAAACAGATGGAGTACAGTTATATCTATTGCAACTTCGGACCTTCCTCTTTGGCTCTTCCTATTCATTTCGGTAACATCCCTTTTCTCAGTAGGAGGACTAATACACCTTCCTTGATTAAGCTCATACCATTTCAAATATGAATCTACCTTCCATATGTAGTACCTTGACTAGGTCTTCATTTTCTTTATTGTCAATTCGGACTCTTAAATCAGCAGATTCATCATGTCAAATCTTTTGCTTCCAAGATACTAAAACATCTCTGCCAGAATCAATGTAATACAGCAGGTATAATATTCACATATGGAATAGTTTTTTTTTTTTTTTGAGAAAGTAACAACTGGTAGTTTGTTTGTTTTTTGAGAAGGTAACAATTGGTATTCTATTCCCAAAAAAATCAGAACTTGCCACAACATGTTACAGGTTCCTAATAACAATTGTGGAGAGTAACAGAAAGATCTTCAATCCTAGAGCAAAATTTACAAAGGAATCTAAAACATTTGTAACTGATTCTAGATCTTCGATGTACTCCTTGCACCAAAAATGAAATAAAATTAAGCAGTTCATTTTAATCTTCTGGATGGACATACTCTCATCTTGGAAGCATCTGAGATTTCTTTCTGTCCACACAGACCACCAAATACAAGCAGGAATGGTTTTCCATCTCTCTTTATGTCCAAAAATGGCACCATAACTGCTTCAGATCATCAAAGTTTGGGTAATTATCCTAGGCATAACCCAGTTTATACCCTTCACATTGATAAAGACATTCCACAAAATGTTGGTTACCCAACAGTGAAGGAATAGAGATGGGTGACCGTCTCTACTTCTTCCCCATATAGGAAGCACCTAGGACATCAAATGAATATTTATCTTCATAAGGTTTTCCTGGGTCAAAACTGCCAGCTTAGCAAGAAGCCAAGTAAAACAAGACACATTGTAGGGGATTGTAGTTTTCCATATCAGCATCCATGGACTGTTACAAGGGTTGAACTTCGTGTAGGCTCTTTTGACACTGAAACTGTCTCGATTGAGGTCCTGCCATCCCAGACTATCCTGTGCATCCTAGTTCCCTTGAACTGCCCCAAGACCTTGTAAAACTCCACCAACCTCTGGATCTCCCAGTCATTCAGAGATTTTCTGAATTCAGAATCCATCCCTGGTTTGACCAGACCTCTGCCACAGTGGCCCTTTGCTGCTGGTTTAGGGGGAAGATATCTGGGAACAAAGCTTTTAAAGGTCTTTGTTCTAGCCATTCTCAAAAAGAGGTCTTCCTACCATTACCTAATTTGATTCCGCAGTTTCCTTTGAGCTTTGGCCAATGGTTTCTGATGGCTCTCCAAAGACTTGATCCACAAGCACTAGTGACCATTTTAGTTATCCAATCCATTTCATATTTGGTCTGGATTAACTCTTTCTAGCGCATGTTGATCCTATAAATTTTTGCTTTGCTCCAATCACACCATCATATGGCTAGCAATATTAATTGTCCCTCTGTCATCATCAGTAATTGGCCCGGAAGGCCTATTATGCTACTTCTTGGTACAATTTTATCTTCAATAGTTAAAATGTCTTTTGTCCCTTTTACTTCACTAAATAACAACTTAACCGCTCAATTTTCTTTCTTATGACACCTAATAGACCATATGAAATGCAGCACACAAGCAAAAGATTAATTTTTCCATTCATGTTCAAAAGTGAATTTGACAAATGTCTACATACTACAAAAGCCTCCTTAGTCATCCACACTAAGTCCGTAATTAACAATTTCCTGAGGTTCAAACAAACAAAATAAATCCTTCCTCTTTACCCATTGATTTGACAAAAAGTTCCATGATAAAATAAAGCAGGTTGATGTAATGAAACACGTGTGCTTAAGGTGATGCTTCCACGTCCTTTGCATTATTACAATTTATGTGCTTTACTCCTTGTGAGCAGAAATATAGATCCGACACTAGAGGAACCATATAACAGGATGGTGGTCGATTTTCAAATTAAACAAGGGCCTTTATACTGAAATCTAGATAATTTCTTGATTATAATTAGGTATGAATATTCATCGTCAAGGAAAAGTGTAAGAAGTGACAAATCTACTTGGCCATAGCATGTCAGACTAGTTAAAAAGCCCAGAAATTTCAGAAAGAACTTCATTTAACTTACGCTAATTTGTTTCAGATGCCCAGAGAAGGTAGACAGTGATTGAGATAAAGACTGTTCATCACCAATATCAGCAAATACAAAATCAAACCAAGGGATCTTCACAGATTCTGATGCTAACACATAAAGACCTGCAAATCTAGTCTGACGTCAAAAGTTAAGCACTTCAATATAAGATTACATAAATACAAGTACTCTTGTGCACCACCTAGAGTTTCTTAGAAAGCATACTACCTACTAATATGCTTACTGAATAAGAGCATCTTTGTTGGGAAAAACACAGCAATTTACAAGATGCACGACAGGGTGACAATGGAAGAATATCCATGTCTAAATTTCCTCAATCTACTTGAACCAAGAGGAGACTTCAAACACAATCTTAAATAGGTCTGGGAAGCTACTAATTACCAAAAAAATATAAATATGGCAAGGCAAAAACCACACGAGACACCAAGATTTATGTGGAGAACTTTAGTGTGAAGAGGTGAAAAAACACGGGACCAAGACTTCCACTTTTATATCAAGCCCATTCATTTAATAGCCTTTTTAGGTCTGATTTGGGACGAGAGAGAGAGAGAGAGAGAGCAGCCATTTAAGATTGTGTTTGAGGTCTCCTCTTGGTTCAAATAGATTGGGTAACTTTAGACTTTGGTATTCTTCTTCTACTACCATGTCATCCATTTTGTTAATTACTGTGTTTTTCCCAACAAAGTGGCACTTATTCAGTAAGAATATTAGTAGGTAGCATGCTAAAGTGGAATATTAGTGCCTCTGGAATAAGTGACAACCAAAATCCTTAGGATGACAAAAAGAAGTTCTGGTAATAACAAAACTGAAATAACATGGCAAAACATATATATAACAATTTGTGAAAGCAGCCTTTTATCTGGTCACATTTTCTTATTACTGAATGCAGGGGCGGAGCCAACTTATTGCTAGGGGGTTCCCCTTTCGATAAAAAATTATACTATTTTTACGGTGCTAAAAATTATTTTTTATGTATATATAGTAGATGTTGAACTCCCTTCGACTAGTTCATGTGTTTGCTTTTCCAGATTTTGAACCCCCTTAATTGAAATCTTGGCTCCGCCACTAAATGAATGTATTGATACTCAACGTGAGAGCAGACTTACCCCCAAAAAGAAAAAAACAAAAGTTCTCAGTATTTTTCCGGAGTCAACAATCACACTAGTCCCAATTCAGTGGTATTCAAGTTCAAATATTTTCAAAATAAAAGACCAGAAAACTCATCTTTGTCAAGTGCTGGTTGTGAGTTGAGGCTTATATATTAGTGCTTCAAGTTCCTAAAAGTAATATCAAATAAGTTATATGACCAGCTGTAAAAGCTATTCAAATAGAAATATCGTCTTTAGATGATTATTATGCAAATCAAAAGTTATAGTATCAACCACAATTTCGGCACCAGCGATTCCTTCATCACCATAATCTAAGTTTGGTTACATCATTCTGCTGACAGTCACTTATTTCCTTTTCTGAGAAGGCTTGATTTCTTAGTTACTTTATTGAGGTCAAAGATTATTTTCAAATAGATACTAGGTAATTCCAATAAAGTGAGATATGAAGAGTCAAGAGATAGACAGTAGCATGAAGTTAGATGCAAAGTTGCACCTAGCCGTGCGACCTTACATCAATAAAGCTGGAATGAAGATCATGGGAAACCAAGGCTTGGATCCCAATATGGTAGGTGATTTTCTTCCCATCTTCCTAAGCCTTTAGTTAGCAAGGTTACCCAAAACCTGTACTAGTGAGAGGATACATGTACCTAGTGGAAAGGTCGAGTCATGTTTGTTGGCTTGGACACCACCTTTATAAAAAAGTTTTGAAGAAACTTGTGCAGTTGCAAGTCTAAATGGAGGATGAGTTGTGTTTGTATAAGTAGTGTATGATTTATGGAGGAACGAGAAATATGGCCCGGAAAAACTGACAATAATCATTTGGAAGAAATCCTAATTCAACAATAGGATAATATCAAGGCATAGAAACAAAGATGGACGTGGATGTCAGGCATGGATACAATTTTTTACCCAGTTTAGGTTGCTATACTGATGGTGATGGTCCTGCCGAAGAGACTAATTAATATAAGGGAATTAATTATGACAGCAAGAGTAATATCAGAAGAAAACAAATTTAAGCATGTTTCAGACTTGGACAGGAATGGTCCTGAATGACTATTTCCCCAACTAAAAGAGATCAAATTGGCTGTTAACTCGTATGAGGGGGTAAAATTTACCCGCAATGAGTTTAAAAAGGAAAGTAATAACTAGGAAAATTAGCTGAAACTTACGTTGGGAAAGTAAAACTACCTCTCTTTTCTGTTTTTGATAGGTTCTCAATTACCTCTTTGCATAGGATACTGGTAACTGATGACTTTTGATGTTCTATTATATAATGTCTAGTAGATATATTGAGGTACAAGAAAAGTTTTCATTTTCAGAGTTGTTTACTTGATGAACAAAGAATAATATATAAATATAAGGTTCTTCTACTGACCTGATTTTGCCATCAAAGCAGCTAAACCCAGAGTCTTCAAGCAAATGGTTTTACCCCCAGTGTTGGGACCAGTTATAACCAAAACTCGAGTGTTGTGAGCAACATATATGTCAACAGGAACAGGTGGTTCCTCTTTCAACTTAGCAACCTGAAGTCAACAGGTTAAAAGTACCTCATTCATTTACAGTGAAAACTATGCATAAAATATCAAATTCACCAATCACGTTCAAAAGATTACCTTTGCTTCCAATGACTGTAAATTCACATTGGTTTCTTTTCTCAAAGTAATATTTTCTCCCTGCTGCTTCCTCCTCCTAATTTCCTATACACAAAAGACCAACTGAACTTTGAGTGAATTCAAAGTAATTCAACTAGGTGCATATCACCTCAAAGTTGTCACGGTGATGAGAATCCACAAAATTTTTATGAGAATATAACAAATGGAGCCAGCATCTGAGAGAATAGAGAAGAAAGGATATTCAAACATTGCACGGTATCTAGCAGCTGTTATGATGCATTGCCATGGCATTTGTAGATTGACAATTCTACTGAGGTCTAAAAAAACTTATTCCCAGATGTTGATAGCAGCAGTAACAGTTTCTTCCAAAAGATAGCAGTATAGAGTTTCTAACAACATGTTGTCCCAACAAAACTTTCTTAAAGTTCTCTATCAAACATATAACTATTAAAGGAATAAAACGGAGAGGAAATGAGGAATACAAAAAAAAATCCACTGAAATCCACTTGCCACTTCTATTCTCACCAGAATCTCACCCCTCAGACATGATCGAATTAACAGGTTGCATTAATTGGTCACAGAAGGTAGTAAGGTGCGGCTATAAGATGATAATTGGAACAGATATGGAAGTGGAACAGGCTTACTAATATCCCACCCTTAAAGAATCCACAACCACACCCGATCCGTACATAGTAGTAATTCAGCTTCCATACATATGAGCTGGCCAGGTAAATGAAATCCACAAAACCTTTTGCAAAGGTTAAAAATGAAAAAGAGGAAAGACCAACACCAAGATCTTACTTGATCTTAACCACTCATACAAGAAACTAACTAAATCCAAAAAGAGCTCCAACAGCACAAAAACAATGATGATAAATTACTGAACTTTTTAATAGAAAATCTTTATATATTTCGTTGAACTCGGCTATAATCTTGGCACTATTTTAGCTTCCAACTCAAGTGGCAGGAGATTCATGTAGGGAACTTATTAATAATCTTTTTTCTCTAATAAAATAAAAGCCAGTCTTAAGAGAGATTGCCTGGTGCAAGTACCCACCAGATTATGTAGCAATCTGTCCATATTTCAAGACGGACTATAAGAGGGAGCATTTGAAATGCTAGTAAAATCTAACAGCATTCTGTGTTGCGTCTGCATGTGATATAAAGAGTGACTTACCGCATTAGCATTCTTGATATCTTTCATGGCCTTCTGTAGAGCCTGCTGATGCTTTTGAAGTAATAAAGGATGATAAGCTTTCGGCAGATACACTGTCCATTTCTTCAGTGTAGGATGCAATGCCACTAAGGTTCTTGCATCCAATGAAGCATCAGTAGCCACAAAGCTATCCTGTTCTTGTTGCAAAAATAATTCTGGACAAGCACCTCCAAATGCAAGACCGTATCTTGCTCTAGCGTTGATCTATGGATATGGCAATGACAATGAAAAACGAACAGCAACAGTAACAAAAAAGTAAATAAATAAACATTAAATACACGTGACATCCAATAAATCCCATTAAGTGGTCAATTTGTGAATAATGTTCTACTTGACATAATAGATCAAAGAGCATTAAATTGGAGTAGGCCTCAGACAGCAATGTCGAGCGAATTTTGAAATTGTTAAAGCTCTGAGTTGGAGAAAAAAATTAACATATGAATAAAGCGGAACAATAAATATTTTTTTGATAAAGAAAACAAATCGCTAAATATTTGTAAGAACTTTAAATTATTCAGATGTTAGCAGTCATATTATGGCATTTTATAGAGAAATGGCAACAGTCACAATTGGCATAGCACATCTATTCCAAAAATTAGAACTCAAATCAGAAGGTATAATAGGATCAATATGGGATTCCCCAACACTAGCCACTAAACAACTTATAGTATTCCATACTTTTTCACCCAACTAGATCTCATTCTCGCTTAACAAAAACACTTACGCCAAAGTGGTTAGAAATGTAGGATCCAGAGCCTTATAAACCCATTTCAAAATCTATCTCCCACTGATGTGAAGCTCATTTTGGTCATCATATATTGTAAAAATAAACATATGGATCCTGTCTTTTAAATAACATACAGATATTAGAAGAAAATAATATAAGAAAAGAAATAATTAGGGTACAAGAAAGTTCTAATTTAAAGTAATAGAACCCACCACATCCAGCCTAACCATCACGCTGAAAATGCTTTCTATGTAATCAATTTCTTCTTGCATCTGCGTAGAAATAAAAAACAACTGGTTAATTTCTGTGTAAGACAACAAGGGGGGAGCATAAGTTAAACAAACCTTCTGTGTTATCTTCAGGAGCACATCAGCCTCAGCCTTTGACACAGATGCCTTGGCTTGCTGGAGTGCATCATTCAATGGAACTGCTGACAGAGGTTCGACAACACTTCCAGTACCTGAAGCACTGAAATTGACTATCACCGCTCAGAGATGATGCATAATATTATACAGGTGAAGCATTAATGACCTGAATAATGTCGAGGTTATCCCTGGTGATCTAGCAGCATAATTTTTTCACAAAACTTGTATAATATTAGGATTAACAAAGGGAATGTTAGAATAGGAATAGGTATATACAATCCTACTTACAAGAGGAATAGGAATAGAGTAGGAATAGAAATAGTAAATATTATCCTACTTGGTAAAGGATTATATTGTAATGTCTATAAATAGGGTCTCTGTGTAATAATGTAGAAACACAATAATTCAATAATATTCTTCTCCAATATTTCTTACATCAGAGCTTCTACAATCTTGGTAGAAAATCTAAGAGCTTCTGTTGCCCGCGGGCGGCTATGACCCATATATATCGCCTGCCTGGCCAATGATTATGTCAGTAAAATTTGGGCCACCCGTGTATCTTTTTGGTGACTATTTTCTCATATCTAATTTGCATAGCACCGTGCATCTTTCCAGTGACTACTTTCTCATATTCAATTTATGTGGCATCGCGTCATCCTTCCGGTGACTACTTTTTCATATTTAATTTATGTAGCATCATGTCATCCTTCCGATAACTATTTTCTCAAATCTGATCTGCATAGGGCCGTGCCATCATTCCGCCCTTACCCATATAATTCTTTCTTTGTAGGGTCGTGCCATCATTCCGACCCTACCCATATAATTTTATTTCTCTGATTGTGACCACTTTCAGCCGTCAAATCTAATAATTCAGCACATGATCAAGTTCCGATCAGTTTTAAAGTGACTTTCTTGGAGCAATTTCGAGATGATCCATATTGTCATTGACCTTTTAATCAGTTGAATATTAAGAATGTTTTTCTCCGTGATGATCTTGAGGATGAAATCTGTATGGAGCAACCACCTAATTTTATTGCTCAGAGGAAGTCCGGTAGCCTTGTATATCAATTGTGTAAGTCACTCTATGGTAGAAATAGTCTTCTAAGTTTGGTTTGGAAAGTTCAACACAGCAATTTAGAAATTTATTACTCTGTGTTTTATCGACATTATACATCAAATTCGGTATTTCATGAGAAGACCAAGCACATTGAGATTGACTGCATTAGGCATTCAGTATTTCATGAGAAGACTAAACACATTGAGATTGATTATCAATTTTGTGAAGTCGAGTGATCAACTTGCAAATATCTTACCAAGCTCTTCATCGGTCCTTGTATTAATTACATTTGTAACAAGCTAGGTACATATGACTTATATGCACCAACTTGAGGGGGAATTTTGAATAGGAATAGGTATATGCAATCCTACTTAGATGAGGAATAAGAATAGTAGTAGAAACAGAAATAGTAAATAGTATCCTACTTGGTATAGGATTGTATTGTAGTGTCTATAAATAGAGTCTCTGTAATAATGTAGAGACACATCTCCAATATTTCTCACAGGGAACAAGAGCTTATTTTGTTTTAAATAAGAGAAAAATATGTTATTACATATATGCAATAATGGATAACCAACTTGCCAAGAGAATCAGACAGGAGAAAAAAGGCTGCTACAAATGGAAAACTCTCCAACAAAATGCATCGTGAATCTTTCTTTAAAAGGAAATACTGGACTTCCCAAAGGGAGCAAGTATCAACCCTCTTGGAGAAGACAAGAAAACTGCAAGCCATGAATACAGTTTGAGGGAAAGAAGTCTCAACACACTAGCTGGTGCTTGCTGAGTATCCAAACAGGGGAGATGTGGTAGTTTGAAATTGCATAAGACAGCAGAATATGATGCTTAATTCAAAGGGGATCACTTGGATGGTACTTTGAAATTGCATAAATATGATGCTTAATTCAAAGGGGATTCACTTGGATACGCCTGGCAATGTGAGTAACCCTTTCTGGAGCGGGAAAAGAGACATTAGCAAAAGGAGAGATGAAGCTTGGAATGTTAAAGTGGATTAGAGTCCCACACTGATGCTAGCGGTTCCCTTAAATGGTCGTAATCCTGCAACAATGTTGGACGTAATCACAGCACTTCTTTAGCGCTGCCTTCTTTTCTTTTCTTTCTTTTTTTTACATCAATGAGGTTATGAGGTCCTGTTATGATTCATAAAAACTCTTGTATGGAAAGTCAGAACAAAGTAAACTTTCTCCCCTCCCCTTGTACTAGTAGTTGAGTGCTCATTGTAGTTTGGATCTTAACTGGGTCTGAGCTTCGCAAGATCTTTGTTGCTTTCGTCTTTTTTTTACATCAATAGTACTTAACCTTTTGAAAATAAGTAAACCCACAACTATTAGGAGTGGAATAAATAGATCTTGAAAGAGTAGTGTCGCATCCCCTATTGGAAATATCACACTATTTTTGGTGCATCTGTGGAGGAACTTAGACAATCAAATTTGTGAATTTTTTTAACAGGATCAAACTTTAAATAGCTGATTGAATGCCATTCAAAGAGTTGCCTAATTGTTCGTCTTCAACTTATAAAAGGGATTTATTCAGTTTTTCGCAACAAAAAGATACAAGTTATCAAACAGTAGTTCAGAAAATTAGAACTATTTTTGAATTATTCACACTGATTATGCCATATTAGAGGGATTTGAGAAGTCTCTTTTATAAGCGCCTGTTTTTATTTTTCAAAAAATCAACCATAAAAGTAGAATGACTAAGCCAGAAGTCTTGAATTCCAGGAAACAACTTCTGATAAAAAAAAAATTATATATAAAAAAGTTCTCACGAATTGTGGAACTTACTCAAAGCAGTAATTCTTTGCTTAAGTCATTTCAAAATTTATGATGTCACAAACTTCTGCTTAGCAAGGTTTACCTGTATAGAGCTTTCGAGATGGGGAAAGAAAATGACATAATACAGTATGTACAAACATTATACAGAGTTACTTACATTAACCCCAATAAGTAGGAAATTTTAAGATATTAACACACCTGGATAACAGAAGCCCCTCAAAACTCGTTCGCTGATTAAAACCTGATCTAATGCACCATCTGCCATCAATTTCACTCACTTCCTGAGTAAAAATATCAGGTTCACTAGCTGCTATGATAAATCCAGAAAGGAACACCCTCATCCAACTATTAAGGTCACACTTTCATGTAGAGAAAATTGTTTTATTTCATTACCACATTCAGAGCTTAAGTTTCTTAATAATATGTGAAAAACCAGTTGGTTATAAAAGTGACTTAAGGTTGTACAGTTGGAAATGAATGAATAGGAAAAAGGACGGATTACCATAGAAGATGCTTCTTCCATGCCGTTCCTGATTATGCTCTCCAACAACTGGTATAACTGAAGATACAAGAGAATGCAATGCGTTATAGTCCAAACAGAGAGCGTCGGTGTAGAAGACAACAAAAGAAAAATCAATCTAACACCCAGTCAGCAATGTCGGAATTCCCCAACAGAAATACAACAAAGAGGCAAATGGTTCCTGACATTTGTAGGGAGTGCTGCTTTTATTAAAGATATACAAATAGATAATTCCTGCAGTCCTTGTATCATTTTATAGACGTTCTCGTTCCAAAGGACAACCAAACTTATTGCCATGCCTACTACATACTCAGAGACAATAGACCAAACCTTGGAAGTAATTTTCTCATAAAGATATGAATTTGATAACAATTCAAACTGGAATAAGGGGATTCTAGAAATGAAAAGGTATATGCCTTAGTAACAATTTAAGGCTGTTGATAAAACGAATTTACGATTCCATTGTCTGTCGAATATTAAGGCTTTCAGCTCAGACATGCAACCACATGATTTACTGACTTTCTTTCGTAACAGTTAAAGAATTAACAACATAACAGGGTTAAGCCCATCATTTTAAGAGTATACCTGCAACATGATAATATAGTTATAAACTAGCCTTTGATTTTAAAATTTACTCCTGCCAAAGCAATCATACCTATGACCAGACGCATAACAGATGAAGGAAAAGAGCATAAATATACACTGGCTAACAAAACTTGCAAATTTTATATAGAAAATAATTTCTAAAGCAAATATTTTCTAGGGGGAAGAAGCTTATGAAAAGTAATAACCACCAAATTTGCTGAAGTACAGTCAATTAGGGAGGAAGAATGAACTCTACCTTTTTTTCAAGAAGGTGAACTTGATCTCGAGATTGTTTCAAGGCAGAGCTCTAAAACCATAAAGTAATACAAATAAGACTAATGAAGTCTAATATAACCACAACATATAACAGAGTCAATTCATGCGTGATAGAAGTTGCAGAACAAAATATCAAGGAAGTGACTTGTTTTACGGCCTCTGATGAGCTTAAAAGAAAAATTAAAACAGCAGAAATATCAAAACTGTTCATCAAAAATGAGGACAGACCGCAGAGTCCTTGACGGAACCATCTTCATCAACTAGCTGTTGTATGAACCTCACTAGTGATTTGCTTATGGTTAGTTCCATAATCTGCGGTAAATATAGAAAATAATTGGAGATAAAGACACCACATATAATTGTTGAAAAATTCATTGTCAACAAAATTATATTACCATTTCTGTGAGAGGCATGAAGCGCTGATACCATTCTGCATCTTGCTTGATTGCAGCTTTGACATTTGACTGCAACATTTCCACAAACTGCATTAGTGCTACAACGTTCATTGCTTCAGTCCCACTGACAGGAAAACCTCGGCGTGCAATTCGTATGGCAATTCTGACCTTCAGCAATAGGGAAACAGACAACATCATTCTGCAACACTCGCGATATAAGCAGGGACTTGTACTACAATGAGTTTCCCCAGATTGTTCATTTTGATTTACGAAGAAACAAATCAAACTTTCAAACAAAACCAGAACACCACAGGGTCAATAAACGAAATTAAGGACCTACCAGCTCAATATCAATGCCGTTGAAGTCCACCATGGCACCATACTTATTCATCTCCACAGCCGCATTGGTTTCCTCTAAGAGTCCGAGACTCTCTTCAAATGTTTGATTCAAATACCCTAGTTGTTCCTGCAACACAACAATTCCTTTGAGAATCCTGTACTATTAAGTATATAAACATATATATACATACACGACACACATTCACATACGTAGAACCACACATATATACATGTGATTTATACACGAATGAGGTAAAGTAATTAGTTTATTCGTCAAGCAAACAGAATGGAAAAATGAAAAAAGGAAAGTACACGGGAAGTTAACCTTGAGAGCTTCTTTGCCTAATGAAGTACCGGCGAAGGTAGCGACGGAATCACATAATTTGTCCCATTCAAGGACCCTGAGACTGTCTAGGATTACCGATGGTTGATTAGAGGAAGGTCCAGAGCTCGAGTCCAGTGATTTGTTTAGGAAGGCATGGACCTTAAACCGAATGGACTGCCTGAAAACGCCGTGAACTTTTGGGAAAGCAAATGCTACGGTGGCGAATGACGGTGATGAATTGGAAAGTAGTAAGGCTGAAAGGAGCATCATGCATTTGAAAATGGATAGTTCGAGCAGATGATTTGCAGAGGAAATGGCGAAAGCACCAGTGGCGGGAGAGAGATTGCGCGAGATCAGATAGACTTCAGTAAGATTGATGGTTACGCTCGAAGACAAAATTGGGCCTTGAAGATCATGGTTTTAGCCCGCAGCCCATATCATTTTTTAAGCCTGGAAAACGAAACATATTAGAAACTTTTGGGTGGTTCGGTTTGGATACAAGTTATGATGGGATTAGTTATGTTGGGATAAGTTATGTTGGGGTAAGTTATGTTGGATTTATTTATGTTGAAAGTAATTTTTATTGTTTGTTTGGTTTGTCATATTCAAAATATTATTCATTGCATAATTTCTAATGATAAGTTGTTTGTTTACAAAATTACCCTCTACCTTATTTTGTTTTTTTAAATATTTTTTTTAATTTGCGAGCTTTAACTATTTATTCTTAAAATAAATTTTTCATCTTATTTAACGTATATAACTTTGTGTATGCATTTTCATAATTATGTCGTGTGTTT
>JBCEWC010004498.1:0-27172 GCA_038996855.1 Solanum aculeatissimum | reverse complement strand
TTTGGTCCAAAAATCTAACAGAGGGTATAAGTGGTCTATTTTGCATAGTTCAGGGGCAATTTTGACCCTTTTCCGATCAAATTAATACATTTACATTATATTAATTGAAAGGAATTGTAATTATATTCCCCTTAATGATTTGACAATTCCCAATAATAATAATATTCTCTTATTATGAATAGACATATCCAATGAAATTCCTTTTTTAGAAAAAAAAATTCAATAATTAATGATGTAAAAGTTATTTATAAACTATGTAGTTAGTTAGGATCTGTTATATAAATCATCATTGTAAATATAACTAACGCAAATACGTCTTGAGATATTTTCTTTCTTCATCTTTTTCAAATATGAATATCTTTATCGAATCAATTGAAATCAGGTTGAATAGTTTCTTTCATGAAAATTCATAAAATTCAACAATTAATGATGTAAAAGTTATTTATAACTATGTGTACGTAAGTTCAAACAAGTAATTAGTTAGGATCTGTTATATAGATCCTCGTCGTAAACATAACTAACGCAAATACTTAAATAACTACATCTTGAGATATTTTCTTTCTTTATCTTTTTCAGATCTGAATATCTTTATCAAATCAATTGGAATCAGGTCGAATAGTTTCTTTACCATATAAGGATTAAATTTAATTAAATAAAAAGGTAAAATAATTAGTGGAAGAATAGTTTGTCAAGTATGAACAGGACAAGCCTGCCTTAATATATGAAAACAAAAATAGTTTTGCCAACAATATATTAAATTAATTAATATTCAAACATGAGACATTCTTTTTTTATTTTTTATTTTTTATTTTTTTGGTTGTCAAAAGCACCAACAAGATTTATAATAATTACTTCTACTTATTTATTAGTGCTTATATAATGATATTTTTGTATTTTAATCTAAAATAATATAATATATCACTTTACGGCTAATAATAATAATTAATAAATATCAACTATGTTCTTAATCATAGATTAGTTTAGTAAATTATATCACCAATCCTTTTTATTTATTTTTTAAATATATACATATATATAATTTCATTCGATAATTTTATCAAATACGAATATTTTATCTGGTACTATGAATAACTAGTTATGGAGAGATCGTTTCGTTATTCAGATCTTTTCTTGTGCCTATTTTACGATAGGGGTTTTTGTTTCGTTATTAAGGGGATAAACATTTTTATTTGAAAGGGTATAACTTTTATATATCACGAGTTTTACTCTTGCTAGTATATAGTTTTGCACATTCGTTGCTATAATTATAGGGTTAAAAATTGAGCACACTCGATGATATATCAATTAGAGCGTCTATAAATTTTTGTTGCCCTTCAAGATTCATTCAACAACTTTTTCAACAATCGGAATTTGACCTCCTGTGCCTAAAGGAGGAGGTTGTTTCGGTCGATAAAATCCTCCGAGTGATCGACTAACGACTCGTGAGCTTGCAGGGCTCATAGGATGGGCAAAGCCCTTCTCTTCATTTCATTATTTCATTGACGAATTTTCACAACGTAACCAACTGCCTAAAGGACGATTTTACGTTACACGAATTCGAGTTTCTTTAATTAATTATATTATTTTTATAATATTTCTCAATCTATCTTATCCATTTTTTTTAATCCAAACTTGAAATCAACTATTAAATTCTCTAATAACTTTTTTTTTAATCAACTTGTACCACTATACATTTAATAATTCATATAATTCAAAATTGAAACAAAGTACCTAAGCCCACTTATGTAACATTTCTTAATTCTTAATATCCTCATTTTCTTTCTTAATATTTTTTTAATTAATTATTGTAGTGATCTTAGGTTAATTTCAACCCTATAAAACCTAATTAAATCTATAGAGTCAAAGATCTCTTTGTAGTTGACCATGCCACATGGGTGTAAGTTAACTAGTCAACAAAACAAGCTTCTAACAATGGTACTTATTAGGCAATTAATTAATTAATTAGTTAATTAAGAAACATATTATTTAATCTAAGCAACTAGGTTTAAACTAAACAAACATTGTTAAATCCTATATTGAGCCTTTTTAAGGTACATGAACATTGATTTGCTCACATTCAAAAAAAGCAAAAAGCAAAACTCAATTCAACTTTTCCAACATCAATAATAATATTTTTGGTGTAATTCTACGAGTCGAGTCTGGGATAGATGATTTGTACAGCGCCTTACTTACCCCTACTTTGTACAGATAAAGAGGTTGTTATTCTACGAGTCGAGTCTGGGATAGATGGTGTGTACGTCGCCTTACTTACCCCTATTTTGTACGTATAAAGAGGTTGTTTTCGATATACCCTCGACTCAAATAAAGCACATCAAAATTTGTAAAAAAAGAAAATATAGAGGTTGTTTCTGCCTTACTTATCCCTACTTGTACAGATAAAGAGGTAGTTTCCGATAGACCCTAGACTCAAAATAAAGCACTACAAAATTTGTAAAAAAAAACAAAGAAAATATAGAGGTTGTTTTCGCCTTACTTAACCCTACTTTGTACAGATAAAGAGGTTGTTTTCGATAGACCCTAGACTAAAATAAAGCACATCAAATTTTGTAAAAAAGGAAAATAAAGAAGTTGTTTCCGCCTTACTTACCCCTACTTTGTACAGATAAAAAAGGTTATTTTCGATAGACCCTCGACTCAAATAAAGCACATCAGAATTTGTAAAAAAAGAAAATATAGTAGTAAAAAAATCACATGGCAAATAATAGAAAAAAAAAAAAAGAGAGGAGAGTTTACCATAATGTTAATTTGCATAAAATATCTATGTATGTTATTGATGATAAGTCAAACAAAAAAGTCAAAGCAAATAATGAAATATTTATTTAGTTCCTAACATAGAAGAAAAATATGTTCATAATATAATGCTAGTTAATTATACTAATATTAAAATCTACAAGTTGAAAGTCAACAAATTAAACTATGTTATCTTTTGAAATTGAAATTGAAAAAAAGGGATCATGGATGATTTGGAGGAATTTAATTAATAAAATTGCAATAAAACCTAATTGTAAATCTAAAATTTAATTATAATTAGACTTATATGTATATCAACCTCCACTAAAGATGCTTCTAGGGTTAGTAAAACATCATATCAAAATTGGTCTACTTAATTAGGAACAATTTTTTTTCCTTAATTTTCAAGAAATGGTCTACTTTTGTAGCTATTTTTTCAACTACAAGTTCCTCAATGTTGAATTTTAGATTATAGTATCATTTTTGGATAGTATAACTTGTCTTAATGCTTATATACATTCTTTTGTGAATCGAGGGTCCATCAGAAATAACATATCTATCCCCATAACAGTAAAGACAAGGTCTGTGTAACTGCGGAGCTGAGTCCACTATTCATTTTTCAAAGTAGAATAAAATTACACGACCAAGCAAACATATATTATTTAATTATTTATCATAGCTATAGTTTTAAACAATTATCGCTCACCACCAATGTTTCATCTGAGCAACTAGGGGCCACTTCAGAATTTGCATATTGACAGAAAATTATAACAAGCGGATTTGTATATTGACAGTGAATTATACAAACGAGAATAGTCAGCAACGAAACTACTTACCATATTTGTATATTGACAACGAATTATACAAACAAAAATATCCATATTAAACGAAACTATAGCTTTGGAGTGTAATTAGGTAAATTATAGCTAAGAAGCATAATTAAGATGTTTATTAATAGTTATTTGTGAAAAATCCTCTTTCAACCATGGGCTTCAATAGGCCCAAAAGATTCTTATTTGATATACTCTGATAGGAATTGGATAATGATGTGAACATTTTGGGCCTTCAAGGCCCATCATCCTTAGCTTTCTGTCCATGGAAACAAGATCCCCTCCTCCAAAACCGCAATCAAGTTTGAACGGATTAATGACCCAACTATGGTTGATATGTAACCTAAATTGATAGAAACATTCCCGAATTTGGCTTGAGAATGAATATGTTCCAATATAAGATCCAATATCATACTTAGAGAATCTTCTTCGAACTTGATGCACAAATAGATAGAATAGCAGCAAATAGCATCTCTTCTGCATTTTCGCGAAACTCAATCTCATTTAGAATGTCTGATCTCTATCTTCAAGAATAAGAAAGGACTTTAGAATCGGACGCAAAATTCAAGTGTATTAATTTTCAACATAGATGACAGAACTCTATACCTACAAACAGTATTTATACATTTTACTCAACAAAGTGATCAAAAATGTGTAGAGTATCATTATGGTTCATGTCTCTTTAGCTGGAAAAATTACACTCAAATCCAGTCCCTCTGCAGGTAGTTCCGAGGTCAACGGACCTAAAATTCCATCTGAGTTCAGAGTCAATCCGCTCTGCAAAGTTATAAAACAAAACGAGTTACATCCCACCATGATATTATAACCACGTAACAATCTATGTTGCTCAGACTCTCCAAAACGTCGTTGCTCTCGTGTTGGATCCTCCAAAAAGGCACTTCTTTTGGAGTATCCGAATAACATAGATGAAAATAGGGAAATTTTTGTTGAAGTCATTTCATTTACTACACCTCTATAGCCTAAACCTGCTTAAATTCACTGGAATTGCTTGGGACCCTACTTAATCCACCCATTAAACTATATCGGTTCATCCTCGGCCAGGAAAAGTATAAGTTCACTTGCTATAGAATGTAAGACACATTGTATGGAAGCGACTCTAGACGCGCCCATATATGTAGAGGTAAATGATCCATTTAATTGAGAACCTATTAGAAGAATGACAGGTGCTATAGAAAAACCTGATATGGATCTTGGTGCTAAGAGTCCAGAAGAATCACAATTGTGATGACAATTACCTCAGGCTGGAATTTCAGAATGTCAGCACGAGCCATCGCTTCAGCTTGGGCAATTCTCTGCCTGAATGTCTGAGCCATCTCTTCAGCCTGTTGAAAACATTGCAAGCTTAGTCATATAGTATAGTGATCTGTATAGTCAAGAAATGTATCTTAGCTGTTAGCTCGGATGCTTTATTTCTTTTCTGCATTATCTCAAATATAAGTTAAGCAAATATTGGCATAAACGTCCTATCGAGTGACATACTAGTTGTGTGTCAAAAGAGTGAGTCAAACATTAATACGTAAATCAGATGCAAAGAACACATATGAACAATAGCAGCGATTGCAGCAAGTAGCATTACTACATCAAGAAATTATCTTGATCCAGTAAATTTGTGTGAGGCATGCCAAAGCAAAACTCATGTAAATAGGCAAGATGTAAACCAAAATTATGATGCTTGTAGTAAAAAATAAGATTTATTAATGCGCATGGAAAAAAGGGGTACCTTCTCAAAGACGAGCTTTGGATTGCGAATCATGTCACCAGGTGTAGGTTCTAGCTTCTTTGTAGAGAGGCTCAGTCTACCCCTCTCACGGTCATGACTCAATATCATGACCTATAATATATTTGAGCAGATGATTGTCAGTTTTCCCTGAAAGCAGATGAAGCTGGTAAGAAATCAAGTAGTCTTTCCGATACAAACCTTTAGAGTGTCACCAGGCTGAAGGATCATCGCGATATCTGACACGCGATCATGACTGATCTGGCTGACATGAAGAAGGCCATTGATCCCACCAATGTCGATGAAGGCACCATATGGTTTCAAGCTCTGCACAGTTCCAAGTACAACTGATCCAATTCCCAACTGTGTCTGACTATCAGCCATGGCCTTACGGTTGCTGAGTACAAGTCTAGTTTGCTCTTGATCAACCTCAACAAATTTTAGAGGGAGTTCCTTCTCCAAAAGCTCCTCTGCAGTTGATTTCTGGCACATTAAAAGAGATTTATAGTGAGTCCAAGTTCGACAATAATAAGCTTTCCCACGCTGAGAATAAGTACCACCTTTTTTTTTGGTCAAGAACTAATTTTCCACGTGAAGCAAAAAATAACTTTTGTCAATTTGCGAAGTTCTTTTTATAAGACGGGGTAAGTTTATTAATATCATACCAAGGAGGTACGACAAAAGGCAAAATTTACATAATGTCTTTCATTTCCTTAACTGCATCGACTCCAAAAACTCAACATACCAGGAAGTACTTCCTAATCATACCATTGTTACACCAAAATTAAAGACTTTCTAAGCAACTAAGCTTTCACTTTCACTGAAGATATGTGAAGTTTTTCCCCTTCATAACATCTCTTAAATCCTTTTTAGCCATATGGTCCACGTGATGCACAGCCATATGGTCCACGTGATGCACAGAGAATGGCCTTCTGATCTGCTTCAAGCTTCTTTCAAATCTCTGAGTCTGCCAGTATTCCGAGTAAACCCCTTACACTCAAGGTATCACCTATTGCACTCCAAAATATTTGAGAATAGTATCCATATCTCCGTGCTTGATTACAATGTAGACAAAGATGATTTACAGATTCTTGATAGTTTTCACAGAAGAAACATCTGCTGAAAATTGAGAACCCTCCTCTGTAATGTGCCCTGAGTCAAACGTGCATTTAATGATACAGATCCATCCAAAGCCTACAAATGTGCTTCCACACTGCCTCTTTAGATGATGAAGTATTTAGACAGAGACATCATGTAGGTGGGACTTCCATCCTGAAAACTACTAGCCTTTCTCCAATAGATTCATATTGTTTCTTCCGTGGGGACTGCTTTCGATACATTTATCAAAAACTCCCAGCCAAATACCCTGATAAGTTGTAGGGAAATTTCAATTTTGCAATCCATTATTCCAGCCAGCTCCTCAGTTAATGGACTTGCATTTACACAAAAGTGCACCTGCTAGCCATATTCACTTTGAGGCCAGAAGTAGCCTCAAAAGAATAACTCATTAATACACCTCAACATTCACAAAAACCAAGAATATAATGCACTTCCGACATTTGTTTGCATGGTATGAATATCAGTCAATCAACGCCCAAGACGGCTCACACAAAACTTGATTTCTTAAACACTTGCTCAGTTGTTCCATCACAAATAAGAATGGCCAGGAACTTGGTTGAAGAATAACGTAAGTACTCAGAGTTAAGCAAAACCTTCAACACATAGACACCCTAAGTTCACAAAAAAGGAAAACAAGATGAAAGTATAGTGGCTTAGAACTTTAAGTGAAGTCACCCAAATAGTATTCAGTCTTTAAATTGTAAGACTCTCATGTGATGAAAGTGTTATTCAGTAAGTTGGTCCTTAAGCTGACAATAGGTAGATAACAGAATGTGTAAAAGAAGTAGAAATAAAAGAACTAGAAGAAGGAGCACAAGCATCTTCCAGTATTTAATGACTGATCAGTAAAAGCAAAAGAAGTGACAGCATGAGATGCAACAATCCCAAGAGAATCATAATATTTGGTTGAGAATCCTGATGTTGGAAATTCCACAATAGATTTTAATAACTTTGAAGAAACTAGAGTTCTAACAGTAAATTAGAAAGATTGATAACTAACCGAAAATATCTGAGAGAATGGAATAAACCCACGAAGGCCCTCGACCAATGCCACCACTCCACCTTTATTCGCACTAACCACCTGAAGTATCATCCAGAGGAACAGAAGTTAAACGATGTGACAGAATCTGGAGCTTTTGACATGCCATGATATCTGTTAAAGCATTCATATTTTTATGCTATAGATTCGCAGAAATTTAAAGAAGCACACAATTTGGAAGCCAATACATACCTTACCTTTGACAACAACATCTTCAGCTTGAAGTTGTCTGCACCTTTCCCATGCAAGGTCATATTGAATTGAACGCAAACTCAATATCACACTATCATCAGCCTCATTTTCACCAACAACCAAAAACTCGTCTCTGAAACCAGGAACTATTCCAGCTTCTTCTACACGCTTGATGTTGTGAATTGAAGCCTCTTGTATGGGCAAGTATGCTGATGATTTAGCTGTGATGTCAACTAAAGCTCCATTGGCATCTACAGAAAATACTGTCCCTTTGACCTAAAAGGTAGAAATATAGAGAAATTAAAATGCATTTGTTTCTTCCTTTACATCGAGCAGAATCAGAAATGTCCCCATAATTTCTCTTTGTTTTTTTGAGATTTTTGACAGAAAAGCAGAGGTAGATAATAATAACAGAATCTCATGAAAGGAGCTCAAGAAAATTCTCAGTCACAAAAAATTCGAGAGGAAATTATATACTTCCTCTATTCAATTATAAGACTCTATTCACCTTGGGACGTCCAGTCAACTAACTTTCATGCAATTACTTTAATATTTTCTCCCACAATGACGAATATAAACGGATGGCGACTTATGTAGTGGTCGGCCTTCCTACCAGAATGCCTTCTTGGTCGAAGAGCCCCTTTTTTACTAGTAAGGACATAAGTGGAATTAAACCATACTTTAGTGTTCCATAAAATGTGACCCCTTGTTACATTTTAAAAGAAACCCTTATACAGATGTAGCAAACATGAAGAATCACAACATTCGTATCCCAAAGAACACGCATATAGAACCCTCAGGGGTTGGCCTGGTGGTAATAGCCTTGAGCCTTGGGGTTTGCTCTCTTTCAAGGTCTCAAGTTCAAAACCCACTAGGTGCAAACAATTTTTGAGGGTCATCGGACAGGGTAAAACCTGAATTAACCGTGGTGCACTTGCGGGAAACTCCTTGCCGAGGGCCTGTGCACCCCCGAGATTAGTCGGGGCTCTAAGAGACTCGGACACCCGGTGCAAATCAAAAAAAAAAAAAGAACACGCATATAGTTCTCCTTTCATGCTCTTCCAAATAGCCCAAGAATCCATTTTTAAGCACAAAGTCCAAGAAATATAAGTGATCGACATAATTCACATATAAAAATAACAATCCAAAATATCTACAGAGCACAGACATAACAAACATTAAGAATGAAAACATCCGAATCCCTAAGAACATGCATAGAGTTCTCCTTTCCAATATCCCATTTTTAAACACAAACTCCAAAAAACAAAGTGATGGACATAATTCACTTACAAAATAGCAACCCCAAACCAATCAATGCAAATTGGTAGCATAGAATCTACAGATACATAGTAGTCCGGAATCCATGTATAAGAACAAGATTCTAAAAACAAAAATCAAAGACATAACTCGACCAGACATAGCAATCCCAGATATCAAAAGCCTAAGGCATACAATTTACAGATGTATAGCAGTCCAAGAATCCATTTTTAAACATGAGATTCCGCACAAAGGTGGTAAAGACACAATTCTTCTTTTTCGATGAAAATAGTAACCCCCTATCAAAAGCTTCTGACATACAAATTGGCAGGCACAGAATTTACAAATACTCCATAGTCCAAGACTCCATTTTTAAGCACAAATTACCAAAACGAAGTCATAGACATAATATAACGCACGAAACAGCAAACAAAAAAGCCAAAGCCTCGGAAATACAAATCGGTCAGCACAGAAGTGTTTGATACACAGTAGTCCAAGAATCCATTTGTAAGCATAGGATTCTGAAAACAGAAGAGTTGACACATAATTCAGTCAAATAATATCAATCCCAAATATCCAAAGCTTCTGGATACAATTTGGTAGGCATAGAATTTACACACACACAGCAAAAGACTTTGAAAACAAAAGTGTTACAGTAACATACAATTCAGTCAAACATAGTATCCCAAATATCCAAGGCTTCTGGTAAACAAATTGGAATGTGTAGAAGCTTTAGATACATGACAATCCAAGAATCCGCCATTAAGCCGTAAGATTCTGAAAACAGAAGCACTAGGACATAATTAAGTCACATAATAGCAACTCCATTATCCAAAATGACAAATTGGTAAGCACGGAATCCAAAGAGACATGACAATCCAAGAATCCATCTTTAAGCCTAAAATTCTGAAACCAGAAATGCTAAGAATGAAATAAGCTTACATAACAGCAACCCGTCATCCAAAATCTCCAAAACACAAATTGGTAAGCACAGAATCTTCAGGTACATGGCAATCCAAAAATCCATCTTTAATCCTAAGATTCCGAAAACAGAAGTGATAAGACACAATTAAGCCACATAATAGCAACCCCATCATCTAAAATCTCCGAAATACAAAATTGGTAAGCACAGAACCTATAGATACGTGAGACTCCAAGAATCCATCTTTCAGCCTACTATTCTGAAAACAGAATTATTAAAAACATAATTAAGCCACATAATAGCAACCCCATCATCTAAAATCTCTGAAATACAAATTAGTGGGCACAGCATTCACAAAGACATAGTAGTCCAAAAATCCATCTTTAAGCCTAATAATCTGAAAACAGAAGTGCTAAGACATAATTAAGCCACACAACAGCAACCCCATCATCCAAAATCTCCGCAATACAGATTGATAAGCACAGAAAATTAGAAATATACAACAGTATAGACATAATTAAGCCACATAACAACAACCCCACCATCCAAAATCTCCCAAAATACAAACTCATAAGCACAGAAAATCAGATATATAAAATAGCATGAGCTAACCTTGGTACCTATTTCTGTGTCAAAATCATATTTTTCAAGGGCAGAGTGAAAATCTTCAACAGTGAAAGCTACACCCTCCATAGGAGCTGTATGGCATCTTTCATAAGCCTCTTCAAACATCTCCTTAAGCTTGATTCTCTCTCTTGTTTGGGCATTTGCTGTCGCCACTGCAGCAGCTCGAAACACAAGTTTTTGCTTTGTATGGATAATAATAGGATTTTCAAGATTCTTATTGGAGTGAACAATTCTTGTTGTTGAAATTGGTGGATATTTTAATTGATGTGCTAAAGATGCCATTTTTTTGCTTCTTTAGGGTTCTTTTAGGGGTTTAGAGGAAAGTGAGTGTTTTGAGAGTTACACCATGGATTTTGTGGGGTAGATAAGGTGAGCTAGAGTTCAAGACAAACAAGGATCCCTTTATATGAATCATCATATATTGTATTATTATTAAAATATATTAATTTGACGAATACAATATTTGATTAGATTGTAACATTAGACGACGTAATTTAAAGATAAAAGATAGGTTTATTTTATAAGAAAGTAGGATAAAAGATATAATAGGAAGATTATTATATAGTAAGCAAAGACAAAATGAGAAAGAAATTTTTTATCATTACGTGTCAAAGGATCAATGATACGGATACAATAAAATGTAAAAATCGAATACAATAAATAAGAACCATCTAAACAAGGGGTCAAAATATATCTCAAAATATTTAGCATTTATAAAATTAAGATAGAATTAATTTATTTTCAAATAGTTGTTTGGACATGATATTTTTTTATCAGATTTTGAAAATCTAATCTTCAAATATTATCAAGTTATCAAAAGTAGCTTTGACTAGTTTTTGGATATTATGGACTTTGACTCAGAAAACTTTAATCATTTTTTCAAGTAAAATATATATATTCAAACACAAGTTCATCAATTTTTCAAGTTTTACTTTCAAAATGTATTTATTGACGCAAATTAGTACTCCCTCTTATTTAATGTTATGCAACTTAGTTTGACTACATATAGAATATAAAAAGGTGAGGAAAAATAAACGCTTACAATATAGGCTACAAGAAAAGTGGAATGGTCCGAAAGACCCTTGTACTTATTCTATTCATCAGATTTCATCTAGACACTTCAATAGTTTCAACATAGATCAAATTGATAGATCGAAGCAAGTATACAAACAAATTAAGTAGTAGCAATGTCCCTAGGACAAAACAAGTCTACATAGAGACTATCACATTTTTTGTCCTTCCAACACATGATTACAAATAGCCCAAAGGATCTTAAGAAGATGTTGAACCTCTTGGCTAGTTTGTTTAAGGAAAGAAGGTTCAAATGGTGGCTCAAAGAACATGTTATCACAATTCTTGATAATTGTTTGAGCATAATATATCTTAACTTTGCACAATTTGTAATCTCCATCATCATTACACCCCATAATTTTGTCAATGACATTGTAATATGTGTCAAAACAAAACCCAAGTCTTGTTCTTTGATTGAAATCTTTTTGTTGGTGAATGCATGAGTAGATCATAAACCTAGCTATACCAGAAGAATCTTGAACTCTGGACATAACAGCATTGCTTAGATCACTGATGTTGTCTTGTCTTATGTTGGGATCTGATCTTAGTATCCATGAACAATGGTAATCTTGGTCTGTCTTGGAACAAACATCATCAACTAAATCACCTTTCACATGACTTGTGTTGGTGAATAGAGTAAACACAAACATAGCTAATGTGAAAAAAGAAGACATTTTTGATGGTTTCAAGGATGTTAGGAAGAGTGGTTTTCTTTTATACCTAGAAAACATAAGTTCATTTTTGGTCAAAATACAAGTGATTGTCCATATTTAAGTTTTACATTGACTTTATGGACAATTGTCTAGACATGATAAGGAATGGAGAGTGAAAAATAGTGACTTTCTTTCTTTTCTCATTTTTCTTTCGTCATATACACCTATACAGGGTGAAATATCTTCAATGACTGTGTCATAAAATTTCCATAATTTTCAATATTTTACAAGATTTTTCAACAAGTATAGAATTTTGAAAGCACAAATATCACTAAATTGATTGATCTACCAATCAAACAAGATCAATATAGAATTTAGGGATACCTTCCAAAAGAGCAAAGTAAATGGGAAGTTTTGTAATGTCTAACACCATCTTAGTGCTAGGTGATGCTTTCAAACATGGACTGTACTGGCATTAGGTTACATCTCATCTTTATTATGCAAAAATGCAGAAGATGAACATTCATATGATGTATCTGGGATCCCGAATGAAGGGGAGAAGGGGCTGCTTGAGTAACGGCAGCAACAAAAAGCCTATTCTAAGTGTTCAAGATTCTCAACGGAACAAGAAAAACAAGAGTATCGAGGGTACAACACAGGCCTACATGTGGATGGGCTTGTCATAAGTGGCCATGGCTGCTTCTTTGAGTGCCTCACTCATTGTTGGATGTGCATGGCAAGTACGAGCAATGTCTTCACTTGATGCTCCATACTGCAATGCCAGGACAGCTTCATGAATAAGCTCCCCTGCGTTAGGTGACATAATATGGACACCCAATATCTTATCACTCTCTTTCTCAGCGATTACCTTGACAATTCCCTCAGCATCATCAATTGCCTTGGCTCTACTGTTTGCTAGGAAAGGAAATTTGCCAACACGATAATCAACTCCGAGTGACTTTACCTGTTCCTCGGTTTTCCCAACATAAGCCACCTCGGGGTGAGTGTAAACAACACCAGGTACCAAATCGTAGTCTACATGACCCTCCTTGCCTGCGATGAACTCTACACAAGCAACACCATCCTCCTCTGCCTTGTGAGCCAACATTGGTCCAGGAATGACATCACCAATAGCATATACCCCAGGGACGTTAGTGGCAAAACGTTCATTGACCAAGATTCTACCAGCCTTATCAGTTTCAACTCCTACTGTATCCAATCCAAGTCCTGAAGTGAATGGAACTCTTCCAGCAGAGACGAGAACAACGTCAGCCTCGAGAATTGTTTGATCACCACCAGATGCAGGTTCGAGGGTCAACTTCACACCATCACCTGAAGCATCAACTGACACCACCTTAGTCTTTAGCATGAATTTCATCTTTTGCTTCTCAAGAGCACGTTGAAATTGCTTGCGGACTTCACCATCCATGGTTGGAACAATATCAGCTGCAAATTCAACAACAGTCACCTCTGAGCCGAGGCGACCCCAGACAGATCCCATCTCAAGGCCTATATAGCCAGCACCGACAACAACTAATCTTTTTGGAACTTCAGTCAGAGCTAATGCTCCGGTGGATGACACAATTTTCTTCTCATCAATGGTTATACCAGGTAGACCTTTGACATCAGAGCCAGTTGCAATAATAATATTTTTGCCTTTAACAACAGAGTTACCACCTTCGACAGTGTCAACAGAAATTTCAGAAGGGGAGAGGAATTTTCCATATCCCTTAACATAGTTTACTTTGTTCTTCTTGAATAGACCCTCAATACCTCGTGTTAAGTTAGACACGGCTTTATCTTTTTGTCCCATCATGGCAGGGAGATCAACTTCGACAGAAGAAAACTTCACACCATGATTGGCGAATGAATGTTTTGCTTCATGAAACATGTGGGACGAATGAAGCAGTGCCTGATGTACCAAGTAATTAGAATATTAAAAGATTAGACGTTAACAAGTTTCTGTATTAACAAAAAAAGGTTTCAAGCTCAGTGACAAAATATAATAAAATCATGGACCACTATACACCAATATTTACAGAATGTTCTCTCAGGGAAGTTATATCAGTGGAGTTGGAACATGAGAACCCACCATCACATCACATTTAAGGGCATTGATGGAAATAATTTGGAAACAGTGGCAATAGTGGGCACATATAATTCATCTCATGCATCACCTATGCAGCATTTCAGCTGACCTCTTAACTCAAAATTGTCATATTAGATTTCCAAACCAAGGGAAGATCACACAATCAGGAAACAACTAATATCATTGAGAAGCCTTTATATAAGGTGAAGAAACTATGACAAATGAAAAAATTATGAAAAACTTTCTGAAAGTCAAAATCTGATCCGCGACAGTACCCTTGCCCTTTATTGGCTAGTCAACCAGGACTGTCCGAATGCAACTAACTTGAATAGAGAGTAAAAAAGGTAACTAACAACAACAACCATGCCTCACTCTCAAACAAGTTGGGACCAGCTTTATGAATCCTCACTTACCATGTTACTCCATTTTAGCTCATCTAAGGCCAATATTATATAAAATAAAAAATAAAAATAAAAATCGTAAAAGGATACTGAATTCTCTTATATTAAAAACTCAGAAAATAGAAAGCTCAAAGCAGAAAAGGACTAATATTCTAAAACACATAATTTTGCTCAATATTCAATAGCACAAATGCACAATTAATATCTAGAGAGGCCATCTTCATGTGTTAATTAAAAACTCATAATGAATCAATTATAACTCAATCCGAATGTAGTCAAGTCAACTATATGAAAATCTTTATCCATTCTAGCAGTTATTAAAAAAATCTATCCATTCTACTCTATTTAGGGTCTATGTCATTTCAATACTAAATAATGTCTTTTACAAAATATACATAGCTCTCTAGATCTCACATTATCTAATTCTCCAACCAAAACTAGAAGACTTCTCACAGATATAAACCTTAATGAAAGTATAACAATAACAATTAAATATTAGTTCTAATAAGTTATATGAATCCTTTGCTTTCTTAAAATTATTTTTGTATGTATGTTCGCATTGATTCCTCGTCCTAGAGATAAGTCTCATTCGTCCATTTAACTATCTCCTGCCATCAAACTGACGATGCACATGCTAACTACTACACCTGGAGATCTATGTAGGACATAGTCACATCATCTCAAACGACCCTTCCTCATTTATTCTCTACGAGTGCTACTTGTACCTTCTATTGAATGCAATCATCTCTAGTTTTATCCAATTTGGTGGGTCTTAAGTTCAACAACTGCATTTCTATAACATGTTGGGTCTTATAGACCCAGCATTTGCTTTGTTAAACATACTTGTTTGCACTAGAAGATCATAAACATTTCCATTTCAACCATCGTATTTGCCATTCTCTTGAAAGAACAAATACGCATAAGCTCAAGGTAATTGCAAGGTGAGCTGGTGAAATCTACAGAATTGCAATATCAAGCAATAGAAAGACCAAATAGATCTTAAGAAAACAATCCAACTTCGAGAAAAGTAGTAATAATAACTAAATTCTGAATTTAGAAAGTTGTCCATCAATCAACTTGTACATCTCAATCTCAAAATAAGTTAGCATCAATACTCTGTATACATTAGGTTTCAGCAAATTCATCATAATTTCAGTATTTCCTCCTAATATACTCAACAAAGCTCGTAAACATCAAATCAAAAGAATCAGAAAGTACCTTAGAAGGAATACAACCAACATTAAGACAAGTACCACCAAGGGTACCACGTTTCTCGATACACGTAGTTTTAAGCCCAAGCTGTGCTGCTTTGATCGCCGCCACATAGCCGCCGGGACCACCACCGACGACTACGACGTCGTTTTCATCGGATCCTGAAGCGAAACCTCTAGTTAAAGAGAACGAATACTTGGAACTGCTGTAGAGAAATCTGGATGACAAAAACGTTGAGGCTTTTCGTCTAGCTAAGGTAGAAATCGCCATTTCTAAAGGTCAGTTATCGGAATCGTGAGTTCCGGTGAACTTTCCGGTAGGTTTTTTGGTCAATTTTGGAGATTTGATGTGAACTGTTGAGCTGTTGAAGACTCGGTTTCTCTTATTGCAAAGTTTGTTCGCTTCTTTTTCCCTTTCTTCAAAAGTGGGATTTTATATTCCCTTTTTTGGTGTATCGTGGTGTATATTTAATGTATAATATATATATATATAAGTAATTTATATTCTAGTTGGTGTATATTTTTTTTTAAAAAATTACATAAATAAATAAATATATACTAGTTGATTAATTAAAATAGCTATAATTTGAATTAATTACAGTTCGCGATTAATATTTAGTTATAATTATCTTTTGAGTTTTGTATAATTCATGTGATTTATATATAAAAATTGTGCGAAAATCAAATTGTATAGTGAAATATACACACTATAAATTATATAGCGAAGTATACAAATATTATGCATGAATTGCATAGCAAAATATACAAATCCTATACAAAAATTATAAATTGTATAGTGAATTGTACGAACGTATACAAATATTGCGCAAATTATAAAGTACTGTTATAACCATAATTATGAAATGTAATTGCTCAAATTATAACTATGGAGCATAATTAAGCTTCATATATTTGTCATTTATGAAATTTACTTTTCTTTCTATAATTTCTGACTATTGTTTATGTAAATAAATTAAGATTATTTATAAATAAATAAATAAATTTATTATATATATTTGAAATTGTCCTATAATATATCTATTTATACCTCACTTTTCTTACAAGTATGCACTTCAAATTGTTCATAAGCTTGTATAGCGATAGATAACGATACAATCCATCCAAACACTATATCAATCAAACGTTATAATACAATATAATATATTAAGAAATAATATGTAACAACTATCCAAAGTGTAAAACACATCTCAAAGCTAATTAACCATCAATTATTTCCCCCTTTTTTCACTTAACAGCTAAATATCTTAATACATAGTACAACAATATACTTAGTAAAATCTCACAAGTAAAATCTGAAGACGGTAAAAATATGCGTAAACTTTACCACTATCTCATAGAGGTAGAGAGGTTTCTGAAAAATCCTCCTCTCAAAAATTCATAAATAGAATAAACTAGGTATGAAAAAAAGAACAACTAATTGAGATGTGAAGAAACCCCCAGAATATCAAAATCATGGATAGGCAAAGTGCAGGGACAATTTTAACCTTTGCCTTATCATCACCACCACACAATCAACTACTGTAATAGACTAATAATGGGGGGGGAGACACTCAATAATTGAAGATGTGTTTATATCAGATATTACCAATGCAAGGGCACATAAAAGAATATAAAGAAGATATCACATTAACATGCACAAGAACCATAATAAAACTACTTTGAAACACAAGACTTGACAATTTGAACTGGAGAAACTCTTAGTTACTGAAGGAAACATAACAGCAAGCAGCCGCGAACATTACATTTGTTTTCGAGTCAACAACTAAAGAATACCAAAAGTAAGCATTTTGCTTTTTCTTTGTCTTAATGCTGAACAAAAGATATGGAAACCTTGAATCTGTTGAAAAGGAGAAGCCAAAAGGAAGAAACTTGCACTGTATCTGAAGCAATATCAGCCATCATCTGAATCCCAACCACATACTAAAAATTAGTATCTCAGCCACGTTGTCCTTTAAAGAGGGATGAAGAACAGAACATTTCGCAAAACTTATTATCAAATCAACTTTGGTAGGAGCAAGTATATTATACGACATGGAACTAGTTTTTCCTTCAGTATCAACACTTACTGCGCTCATGCATACTCACTTGAGGACCTTTTTTCCAGACCCACTGGCCTCATCTCGCTGGAAAGCTCTAGGATCAAGGGGAATTGTTCCAATCGTTAGGAAACCAGAAGATTCAGCATGTCCATTAACTTTAACAGGCATAGATCCCACAGTGACAACATCAACTGACTGGGTGCTGGTCGCTGTGGTGGTAGTACTTTGTACATCCAGGGGCTGATCTTTCGATGGTTTTGGGTTGATAGTTAAGGAACCGATCTTAAGTGCACTATCAATGTGTGGACCTCCTTCAGCCACAAGTTTGTCACCATTATCTGCACTCTCTTTGTTAGCTTTAGAATCTATGGAGTCCAGTTCTGCCGGAGCAGCCATGCAATTTCCAGATTGTTGGTGTTCACTACAGTTCGAGATCTTCTCACTTTCACCAGAAGGTAAACCTGAACTAGAATTTAGCTTGCGTGGAGGATCTAGTACAGGAACAAGATAAGGGCTATCGTAGCACCTGATTAGCAGCTTGGCTTTCTCTTCCTGCAAGACTTTCTGTCTATTTTCATAATACATGAAGTCATCTAGTAATGATGTCCTTGACGCATAATCTTTAAATACTTTCAGCATCTCAATGCCTTTCTTGTAGCGTATCTGCACATTATAAAATACAACAAAGGATGTCAGATTTTTTCCACATCCTTCCTTAGCAGCATATGTGCTTATTCATCAAGATTTTCTAAAATGTAGAAGCCAACTTCAGTAAAATGAAATGCAAGACAACAGAACCATGCCAGATCTAAAAAGCTGTAAATCATAGCATCAGATACCAATAGAGCAAATTCTTAATTTCATTGGCAAAGAAGAATAAAATAAACTAGTTGATGAAAATAAATCTCCCATATGTTCTAGCATTGACAGGTGCAGGAACAAGTATGGGGCAAAGAGGAGCAGTAAAGGTGCATCATGCTAGATGGACAGTTCATCAAACAACCCTCATGGTCATAAACCAAGGGCGAGGTTTCATAACGTATGCTGTTTCCCTGATGTGGCTTTTGAGAAATTATCAGCGGCAATGATGCAGGTTTAACATTATAATGATTTTGCAGGAGGTGTGAAGACTTGTGGACATTCGCCTTCAGCAGTTAGATATTGGAAGATTTCTTGGATAATGGAAATTAATGTTTTCTATATGAACAGACATAATAACGGTTACATGCATACCACCATATCAAAGTTCTCAAATAACTATGTTTTTTAATCCCTTAAAATCTGTATGCAAGCATACTGTTGCCAAAAGAAGAAAACGGCCAAAACATAGAGGATAAGGAGGAGATTGTGTTGACACCTTATGGGCATTCTTGACAATAAAAGATAAGGAATAAATCAGACAATAACTGCTGCATAAAAGCTGATGGGCAACAAAAGAAACCACAAAATAGAAATAGAATGCCACACACGGCATTAATATACCCTGTAATTGGATGTGAATTAATAGGGGAGGAAGGACTGGGAACGGAGAGCATAAGAGAATTTGCAGTAGCATCACACAAGGAGGGAAGCTATAGTGATTGGTCAACATGTGTCTACATATGACATAGAATGAATAGCAGAAGTTAACTGAAGACATGCCCACATGTGTCACCTCCATTGACTCAAAAAAAAAAAGGAATTGAAGGAAAATGATAGGAGGCCCACAGAGAGAAAGCAATGAACAATGGGAAAAGGAGAGCAAAAATGGCGAATAAATCATTGACACTGAAGTTACAGAAATGAACAATAAAGGGAGCCAATAAATTTGGCAGCAGATTCTATGGAATTTTCATATGGAGTTCATTTAGTAGTAAGTTTTATGGAATTGCCAATACATGTTCATATATTACCCACCTCAGCCCAAAAGTACTAATTTCAGCTAAACATACCGATGAAAAACGAGCAGTAGAAACAAAGACAATTGCATATGTTGCAGCATGCAAAATTAAATAGCAAACCTCTTGTGTGTCTCTGCTGTTGGTTACTGGCTTGTTCTCATTGTTCTCTAATATAATATGCCTGAAGTTGGGGTTTGGTACATCCTTTATGAAGTGCCACTTCACAGGGAAGCTGCCACTCCACTTATCTTGCTGCCAGAAATCCATGTCCTTGTAGAAGTCTACAGGACCAGTCATTTCAGCGACCCCACAAAACTGCCCACTTGCATTAACCTTCATATTAAAGATTCAAAAACAATAACAAATTAGTTGAGCTTACTTGCACAATGAAATATTTGACTAAAATAATTGGTGATTACTGCTTTGATTAGACCTAGTAGATAAATCAACTAACCGAGAAAAAAAGGAATATTGGGCAGCCTCTTGGATTTCCAGCAGTGATTCTCTGAGCATCTTCATAAGCAATATTCAGCTTTTTGTTCCCATTAGGAGTAGATGACCATACATTGTACTTTATACTTTTGTGCACATCATCCTCACTGTATGATTTGATTACGAAAAACTTTGCGTTCACAAAGTCCATCAGGAAATCACATCTATTATACTCATCAGCGTGAATAACGATATTGCCTTGCGCATCAACATTTCCTGCTCTTGTAGTGTAGGCCTTCACAACCAATCGCTTTTTCATTTTGTCAATTCTAGGTCCTCTGTTCTGTTCTGTCAGTGTATCAGGACTAACTTTCCCATCACTTGGAGTTATCCCATTAAGAAACTTTGGCCTGACCTTATCTGTATTAGCCCGCTCATGAGCACCTGATCTGTGATTCGACAAGTCAATTTCAGATGGAAGAGGAGCTCTCAGTTGACTGTGATTAGACAATGCCTTTCCATGAATAATGTTTCCTATAGCTTGACCAGCTCTAACCTATCAAAGGATTCACATAAAACCACAGAGATGCATGAGCCACAGTCCCATGAAGAGGTGAACAAAGATACAAGATAAAATTTCTACAACAGGAACAAGAGCACACACGAAATTAGAACAATACTAACAAATCAACCCACATAAAAGAAGCCCTATCGCAGACTCCAAACACCGAAGAAAGTTCCTTACCGGGTGTACTTGAGAGGATGGACTGGAAAAACCATGTGACACGTGCTGCTTGCTCGATGCAGCATTAATCTTTGCACTTTCAGATCCCCTGTTAGATGCACTTTTATAACCTGAAGCTGGCCCTAATGAAGTTGGGGTAAACATTGGAGATGTTGGAGATAAATTCCGTTTAAGACGAAGATCATCAGCTCTGTTAGTAGTAGATAAAACACTATCCATTATCGGGTCTGCAGCATTCGCAGGAATACTAGATGTAGATGGTACCGCCATGGGGATGTACGAAGATGATCCCAAGTTTTCATAAGGAGGGATTGTGTAGTAATGTTGTGCCCCTGCACAAGGACCATCAACTCCTACTACAGCACCAGGAATGTAAGGGTTGTATGGGTTATATGAAGACTGTGCACATCCATAGTTAGGTGTATAATATACATATGGGAAACTTTCCGTTTGAGCATCCTGAAATGAAAAGGGGGAGGAGGTTACAATACAGATCACAGAGACAACACACAGCAACAAAAATGAAGAAAAAAATTAATGTACTTTGGTTAACTATGTCCAAGAATGAACTAACCATATACTGAATATCTTGACCATCCAGACCAAAAAATCCTTGGTGGCCATCCCAATCACCGGGTGATTCTAATCCTATCCAAATAGAACATTAACATAAGTAAGGGATACAACTATCATTTGCAATTTGGATCTCAATCATACCTACCTTATTAAACAAAGAGAACAAAAAAAATTGAAGAATCATACCTGTACAGAAATAACCATAATTGGTAGCAGGTGGATAATATAATCCCTGATCAACAACATACTCAGGTGCTCCTTCATTATACATAGCTTGAAAGTTCTGAAGCAGGGGACTAGTGATCTGCAGGTTTGCCTCAGTACCCTGAATCTGGCAACACAGAGAAGATAACTTTATCATTTGAACCATCACACTCTAAAATAAAATGACATTGAAAGTCGGGGAACATTTTTGTTCATGAAGGCAAAAAGATCGAAAATATCCCATACTATTCATCAAGTCAAAACTTCACCATACAATCATCCATATATCCATACTCAGCAATAGTGTATACTCAACTCCTTTATCAAAAAAGAAAGTAAAACAAAAATGTAATAACGAATAGATGTGTTACTCTAACAAAAGAGGCAAAAAATTTCTAAAGAAAAAAATGCAGCAATTTGTCAGAACTGCTAGAAACAAACAAAAACCTAGTAGTCGACCCACAAAAGGCAATAAGAAATAATCTAAAATAAAATACACTACCATCCATCAACTACATCAGCAAAAGTCATACTACCAATTTGACCAAACTCTTACTCCAACTTCTAATGCATCCAGCTAGCTAATCTCAACTCCCATATATGTCCATAAATTTGCCACATCAGTCTCCATTTCAGCCACAACTTAAATCACACAAGGATATGATACACCAGAAAGACATACTGCTATAAATTAACAATGAATAGAGGCTATATTTAGAAACATCTTTTGTCATGTACAACCAATCAATCATAAACTATCATACTTCAGCCAGGCTGTCAACCTACTGAAATCTTGCTCCTATATTTGGGCATGAGACCAAGAATATTTTGTAAATCTCACATAAGCACTCTGAATTTCACATAAACAGGAGAAGTGAAACCATTAGGCTGACATGGCATGATCGTGATGCAAATTAGCAATCCAAAAAAAGCACAACAAACCCATAGCAGATAAACAATGTTTTAACTCACTAAACGGAAGAAGATAAAACCCAAAAGAAAGTCAACATGTTCTATACAAAATACAGCTACCACACTGCAATCCTAAACTAGAAGTCAATTATATTCAGCACATGAAGCACAACAACATCACCCATGTAATCCCACAAGTGGGTTCCTGGAGCATGGTGTGTATGTAAACTTGCCCCTACCTAGAGAAGGCATAGAGGCTGTTTCTGCTAGACCCTCAGCTCAAACCAGATGAAAAAAACATCAATTAATAACAAGAAGGAACAACATGGCATGCCTCAATCCCAAACACACGCAAAATACAATTATTCTGTCTAAAATACAACTATCACACTGCAATCCTAAACTAGAAATCAATTATATTCAGCACATTAAACACACAACAACAACAACAACAACAAGAGCAACAACAAAACCCAGTGTAATCCCACAAGTGAGATATGGGGAGGGAGGTGCGTACCCATACCTTACCCTACCTGGAGAAGGTATAGAAGCAGTTTCTCATAGACCCTCAGCTCAAAACAGATGAAAGACACATCAATTAGCAACAAGCACGAACAGCACCACATGCCTCAATCCCAACCACACAAAAAATACAATTATTCAGTCTAAAAAACAACCATCACGCCCACCACTACGATCCGACTAAGACCTGCTGCTGAGCTAACCCTTCTCCTCTTTGTTTGGCGGGTGCTACCTAGACGAATTCTTTACACCCATCAAAGAACCCCTAGATGCTAATTCAATAAAAATCCAAACTTTACACCAAAAAAAGTAAAAACAAAACACACCCATCAAACATTTAAGAAGAATAAAGTCCTAAAAGAAAGATTTAACCGAAAAATTACCAATTGCAGAGCAGATTCAGCACATGGTTGACCTGCAGAACTGAAGGAGAATGATTAAATTGAACAACACCTGAACAAAAAAAAGAATTTCTTTACCATAAACATGACATGGTTAAAGAAAAACCCTAACCCTAGAAAGAAAACCAGAGATTGAAGAGACCCAAAAAAAATGGCGGACTTTTGCAAAACGAAAAAAATTGGAACACGCGACCTAGAGGAGGTGGGGTATTAAGGGGGATTGGGGTGCAGGGTGGGGTAGGGTGGGTTGTGCCGAGAGGGTGGGTGGTAGCAGAGACAGCAATGCACAACACGAAGGCGGTGCACGAAAGTTTTGGATGTACCTTTCCACACAGCGACACTTCTTATATCTTGTGGAGGAAATTGAAACGACGTCGCTTCCATTCTTTGGAACAATCTAGTGCTTATAAGGAATTAAATTAAAAAGGTACAAAGGGAAAATTGCCCAACAAGCTAACGGCAAATGGACGTGCATTGGTCGGTTTGATTTAGTTTATCGATTTTTTATTTTAAATATGTTAAATCAATAATAAATTAATAAGATAATTTTTATGAATTTTTGATTTATCAGTTCTAAGTCCTTAACGGTTCGGTTTACCCAATAAGGATGATAATGAGAATTTTCATTAATAAAAGTAGATGGAGTACGAAAGAGTAAAAACTAAATACTAAAGTGGGTAACTAACTTAAGTACGGTAAATATTAAAATAGAAAAAAAAATACTATAGTGTCCTATTACTATTAAATATTAATATTTAATATATACAAAGGGGTAAAATAGTAAATTTTTATAATCTTATTGGGTTATCGGTTTACCCAATAACTCAATAGTAAAAATCGATATTGAACCGATAACCCAATAATTTTTTTTTTCAAAACCATTAAAAATCGGATAACCTATTAACCCAATAACAATAAACCAATAATGTTTTTATCGGTTTGGTTTATTTGTCGGTTCAGTTTTTGCACACCCCTACTAGATGGTGAACATGTTTTAAAAAATATATATATAGTCACATGATTAATTTGTGGTCTCATAACTCTAAATTTAAATGAGCTAATGACATGATTTCGAGCTTTTATAACATGATCTCGAGCAATCTGTTAATAGGGTCATTTTTATCTGACACACTAATGAGTTAGATTAAATATTATTTTCAGTAGAGTCATGTTTGATTTGTCTCTTCTAATCATTTGTTTGGATGATAATGATACATAACAATGAGAATGATATGTACAGAGGAGGAATGCCGACGCTCCTGTTAGCAGGTGCGAGAGGTTAGATTTAAGGATTACGCGGAAGGGTAAAAGTAGACCCAAAAAACATTGGAGGAAGGTGATTAGACATGATATAACGCAACTTCATATCACCAAACACACATGACCTTAGATAGAAAGGAATGGAGGTTGCGTATTGAGAAAGAAGGTTAATTAATTCATTTGTGAATAATAATTCAAGGGCGCGAAACAAGTACTTTTAGCTGCATCACTTGCTTCTTATTATGGCGACTATGTTTTCGTGACAAAAATGAACAAAAACGAGATGAGTGTGCTCTTTTTAAATTGATTAATAGATAGACTACTAGGAGTAGGATGTTGTCTTGTCCTATGATGTAGTATGTCAGTAGGTTTAGTCACATCTCTATATACTGTGTTGTTATTTTTCGTCATTTGTTTTGTTTCATTTTAGTATATTTATACAACTATCAATTGCTTTTCATTCTAGACGTTAGTCCATATCTAATACTTTTCTGCTTTTGGAACTGAGATATTTGAGTTGAGAATCTTTCAAAAATAGTTTTTCTATCTCGATGAGATAGTGATAAGATTTACGTACAATCATAAAATGATAGTTGATGAAGGTAATTGTTGATTGTTGTGATTAGTGCGATAATTATTGTGATTAGAGGTGATAAATAATAATCGCGGAGGATTAATTATAAATTGAACGATATTATTTTATGATATTAAAACTTTATTATAAATTTTAGGCTTAAGTCATCCAGAAACACTCAAAGTTGTCTCCATTATTCACATAGACACCTAAACTCTAATTTGTTCCTTATAGACACCTCAACTAACCGAATTTAATCCTATTAAGCATTTTTTGCCTACATGGCAGAGGTCGTGAAACTCACCCATTAAAGGAGCGTGAGAGCTCCTTTACCTGCACAGTTATAGCCCAAAGTAACGGGTATTGTTTCCTATACAATGTAGGATCTATTATTCTCTCCATTATATACCAAAACTTCTACTTATTTTCTCTCCATTAAAGGCTTCAACCAAATTCCATGGGTTTTTCGTTTTTTTTTAATTTTTGTTCTTGTTTTCTGTAAATTTTTGTTTGCCAAGTCTCCATGGTTGATTGCTCTTATTTTTTTGGTGTTCTTCATCTCTGGGTTTGTTGATTTCCCATGGATTGAAGGCAACAATTTTAGAAGAAAAAAAATTCAAACTCATGGATTGAAGCCATCATCATTTTTGATTTTTTTTGTTCATAAATGCGTTGGAGAAATCAATGAATATGGAAGAAGTTGATATATGTAATTGCGGTGATTATTGTCGTTTGAAAACGTCGAGGACTCCATTGAACCCGGGTCGTAGATTTTTTGGATGCAAATCACCAAAGGTATGTTATTTTCCGAATCGTTGCCATAAGGTTTGGTTGTACAATCTTTCTATTTATTCTCGAATATGGTTTGTAGGAAAATGGTGGATGTGACTATTTTAGATGGATTGATCCTTCACCGGATTGTGCTGATGTTGAAGCTAAGATGATGTCGTCGTTGATAAATAGATTCAAAGATGGTGAAAATCCTATTCATCGACTAAAGGAAAAATTGAAAGTTGTTGAAGAAGAAAGAGATTTATTTAAGATGAAATTGAACGAAAATGAAGAGAAGATGATGGTAATGAACCACAAACTCAAGAAAGTAAAACTACAAAGGGATTCGATAAATGCCAAATTAAATAGACTTGTTACTATAAAATGGTTTTTTAATCTAGTGTAGTGTTGTAGTAGTTGACGTAAATCTTCATATTAGTTGTAAGTTGAACATTAGTATTTTCTCATGTTTATGATGTTCCAAATTTGTTTTGGGGACTCTAATAGGTATATTAATGTCATTACTTTTACATCATTTGTGCAAAGGAATATTGTCTTATGCGTAACATTAAATTTGTACTAAGTAATGTAGTCATATTGTATATCACAAAGATGTAACGTTAATACTCGTTGGTGAAAACAAATTACACAAGTTCAAAAGTTGAATAACACTTTGAGTTTAAAAGTACAATAAAAAGTACTAATATTACATCAAAATCAAACCCTTTTAATATGACAAGTTGAAAAGTAAAATTCCTAATAGGTTTGTAGACAAACTACTACTTTTTGTTTTTTTTGTTTGGTCCCATTTGTTGCAACTTTGAGGTGCTGACTGCATTTTTTCCATTCCATCTCAGGCCACGGGGTTTAAAACCAATGTCTATATTGGTTGGTGAAGCACTCTTCAAATTTGTTCGCCCATGTAGAAGCATCTC